>CAJQZN010010504.1:0-10904 GCA_907164685.1 Colias eurytheme | reverse complement strand
TCAAGTATAAAAGATGCTTATTAAGAGAATTCAAGGAAAAATCATTGTTTTTCATTTACTTAGACAGTGGACGTGTCAACATAACAATGTATAACATCCCCGAAGTGTTCAGCATGGCGCATTCCCGCAGATCGTCAACCTCAGATGTTCCGTCCCCCCTCCCTCATCTGATCTGATCATCCACTTTCGACCTTACATAACACTTAACACGTTAGCATAAGGCCGAATATGGCTCATGACGCGCAATCTACTAGACACATACCCCTTCGTGCGTTGTACCGGGTGTTATGAAAAATAAACTAAGAATGCGATGTTTTACAATGTAAACCTATAAGTAGCTTGACATCTGAATATATGCGCGACGCATCCATTTATTGTATTGCTTATCCAGTAACAGTGAAGGAAAAGTAAGTAAAAATATTATTTTGTAGAAAATTGTATGTTCTGATGTGTATTGTTTTCTTCAAAACTGGTTTCTCATTCGAGCAGTTAAGCCCGTATATGTCGTTATATAATATGTACTAATTTAGCTGTTATTCAAGCAGTGTAATTATAAAAATACACTACAATACGTGGCAATTGAAGTACATAACTGATTTCTAAAACTGTTTAAAATATTCACAGGGACGCGGACGTTACCGAAAAACTGAACTGTAAGGAATTAACAATGCATTATTAATTATTGAAAGGTTTATTAATAGGTATATTATGTAAAAGAGCCACTGCGTCGATGGACAGGTAAACAAACAAGTTGCGATTACGTTCAAATGTTTTTGTTGAGACAAAAACGTTAACAAATTGTTTATCATTAATTTTCAAGTGAGCGCACGGCATTGATCGCTGTTTATACCCACTAGGTAATCGTAGTGCAATTCGTTATGCTAGGCGGTTTCTGATTAAAGAAAACCTAAAATCCCAATGGCAAAATAATGTCGAACTTAGATAAATAGATAATTAAATTGACAGCATTACTATTTACGGGGTTATATTGTCTTTCAAGGAAACCATTTAAATTGTTTTTTAATGTACAAGGAAAAATTGTATATTTGTGTAAAAATACCAGCTAAAGATTATGTAACGTATCTTTGAATAGTAGTGTGTTTTATTCCGCAAACTGCAAATAAACATGTTTAACAAACGTTTTTCGAAAATCATTAATCTAATATCGTTCAATTTCTATGTAGTATAAAATTGCATCAAAATTGTTTTCTGGTTATTTCTTTATTTCTGGAAGGTGACTTTCCGAATTCGATCAATGCACCAATATTTTTGTTATACAATTAATAATAACGTTCTTTGAGTATAGAACGTTATTATTAATTGTAGAGCGCATCATAGCAGAATTCACAGCTTAGTGCCCACTAACAATCTTCAAATAGTGCCAAATAACGTAGTTGAGGAAGTATATAGGTATCTTACGTTATCGACATGTATACGCCATCTTACATGAGTGCCGTTTTAAAACAGTAACTAAAATCGCTGGACTACAAAATATAACAGCTATCAAGCCACAGTTTAATATTCCTTATGAATACAATTTTAAAAGACACAATTGTGCTTGTTTATAAAATACCGGTTATTTTATTTTATTTAAACCGAGGGCCTGTAGAGCTCGTCACTGATTACGTAGCGTCATCCAAATATTCATGCATTATTCTTTCGTCAAAATTTGTATAAACATAAGCCTGAGGCTGATTTTTGATAAGGAACTTAACCGCATTCAAATGTAAGACGGTTAATCGGTATACAAATCATTATCGATTTTAAATCTTTTTGTCTCAAACTCTATTTATATCATTTTTTAACTTCAAATATAATTGTATAAGCATATAATATAATTATATATAGGTAAGTATATGTATTTAAATTTACTTAAGTAAATATTGATTTTGTTATTTAATTTAATTTACCCTGCAAAAAAGAAGTTCAGAGTCCACCCCTCTTTAGGCAAATGTTTGACTAAGCATTTTAAGCTCAGTCATTGAGAGAATTAACCCAGCCAATGTACTTAGTATTATACAGGGATCCAAATAATTGCAATGTAAACCTAAATGTCATGAAAAAGTGATTTTTAGTACTTTTTTTACAGTACAATAGGGGAGCGCTTGGCCACGATCTCGCCTGATGGAAGCATCTTACTGATCCATATAATAAACTATAGAACTAGGTGTACCGTGCAGTATGCAATCAATCAGAAATGCGTATGGTCGCATCCCATTTCTGACTTGTTATTGCATTGATTGATTGACTGCATTAAATGAATACGCAAAAAAACAGCGTCTACATTCGATAGAGTGCGGCGCAGTCGCAACAGTCTCTTGATGGTAATCTCGGAGAGATATATGTCATCTTTCATGGGACACTTTGTGCGTAAACTTGTCCATTCAAAGCGACAGGTTTACGCATAGGGTGCCCCGTCAACTGATGATAGTACTTTAATATTTACCTACTAACATTAGCTTTTTAAGTCACGTACTAACATTAATGGATCCCTGTAATCTAATTGTTTAAATAAATAAATAAATAAATAAATAAATAAATAAAATTACCCTGGAATAAAAATATTTCATTGGATTCACTTACCCTGGTGATGCTGTGATGAAGGTGTGCCTTGGTGTTGAAACGACGCATACATCCCTTGCTGGGCCGCAGCCGAGACGTGCCCGCCGCCCGCGCCACTCACTTGCATGTGCTGTGCGGCTGACACCTTATGTATGAAATGAAGATTTAATGCATGGCATTTTGGGATAAAAATGTGACTAATTCTTAGTTTTATGTTTCGTTCAATTGCAGGATTGGTAGGTTTTAACTTTGTATCAGTAGCGTGTAGTATGGTGGTGTAAGATATCGAAATGGTTTGTAAATTTGTGGCTATAGGAACAGATTTACTACATATAGAAAAAAAGAAGGAAAATTTTGCCAATATTATGTGAAACATAAAGCAAATTATCGAATAAAAATTAATTCTAAGAAAAATAGATCGAGTTGAAATCGGTTTACAAATTTTGCATAATTTATTGGGTTCAGCCTTCCTAAGCGATTCTATAAAGTGCGACTCCATCGCAGACTTATTTTTAAATCGTGTCCACAATATAAAACCTGTTTCAACGGATATCTTTATGGGTAATTGGGATATCTAGCGCTTTCGCCGATCGAAGCAGATCCACGACTAAATATACCGTTTCCGTATAAGTAAATACTACTTCGATAACATGTAATTACTGCATTTGTACTTTCTTCGGCTGTCGGTAGTTTTAGTCTAGAGTGTTTCCTGTAGATCCAGTGCGGGGTTCAAATCGAAGCATTGGGAAGATGCGTACATGGGGTTTGGTGCGTCTCGGTGACAGCTGCCAGTGAAGATAATATGAACACATATTCACACATTGGTTCTACCGGACGCCGCAAACCAGTTTTGCCGCCCGCACGCCTCGCCACGGTTTTGCCACTCGTCGACCGTCAATATAATATGCGTAATAGCCGCTTAGCCGTACTATACAGCCAGACAAGCTAACGGCACCGCTTATCTAGTCGCGCATCGGCTTTCCGCGCCGTCCGAGGATTGCTATCACGAATGCAGCCACGGGGTAATGCACTAGGCGAAACCGGCATACATCTATAGCATGTGTATGGCATGTATCCCGTTAGATATTCGTAGATTTCCTTAATAATATAACTATAACGCTGCTATATTTTTCATGTATAAACAGTTTTGTATTTCTAGAGTCAATAATAAAAACAATCATAATAATTAATCAATAAAAACGCATTCCCAATCTAATTCCCAGTAGATTGCGACGAATCCTTGTCGACGTGACGTCACAGGAGCAAGCTAACGGTATATATAGCGCGCCTACACAACTACGTCACTGACGCCCACCATGAACAGGTCAAAGGTGAAGTCTATAATTGTACCTGCATGGCTTATATAATTTTAAGTACCATACGCTGGTATTCGTGGAACACAAAAGGAACATCAATCAATCAATAGTTTGGCATTCGTTTTTTACGAAATAACTTGAATGTTATATTTTTACAGTATGTGCTAATTTAATTTCAATAGTTCAATATGTATATGTAATGATCTAGAAAATACTTGAATGCAATATGAGCAATAAATCATTACCAAGAATTATCATATTATGTTGATGAGATATTCACGATGGAGTGCAACACGTCACCTTTAGTATTCATACAGGCAACATACAGGCATAAATGATCAGACACCCGAGTGAAACAACTTACAATTTTATTAAATACTAACATAACAGTTTATGTATTGTTTGAAAGCAAGGGAAGCTTCAGAAGTAAAAGAAACAAAGGTGTATTGTTTTTGTTTGTTCTTTATGAACTCTCATCTAACTTCGATGTACAAACTCCAATAAATAAGACGGCACCATGACTTATTTTTGCGTTTAAATAAAATTAAAGGAATTTCCGACATGACTAATACATTAGGGTCTAGGGATAGATTTTGTTAACGTTGTTACTATTTCTGCCTGACCCAAGTGATTGATTTCACTTAATTGTGACACGCACAGGGTTAGTGCTTTTCAGTCTACCCTATCATGGAGAAGGTTAACCTCCTTTAATATTCTTTCTTTCTTGTTATATAATGCTCACTGAATTATTTTTAAGTTATTGTTTAAATAAAGCCTTTTTTTTTTTCAACATAAACATCCAGACACTTAATGATTATACAGGAGGAATTTTAAAAATATCATTTGTAATTTAAAGTGTTCTAAAGCTTTTAAAAACATTCTAATAGTTGTGATCTACTAATAATAGTTTGTGTAGAAATAACTAATGAATAAGACTTGCTCATATCAGCTGTATAAAATCGATTCTATAATAGTGCGAATCCATTACAGGCACTACAGCAAAATTACTAGCGTATTCCCATAACAGTATTGATTATTTCGCTTATAAAATCTTTTATCTCTGAGTGCGCTTGGTACTGTGTTTTTAATTAAGGGAGTAGCGAGATAGTAATGGGTGGGGACACGTGTGTTCACAGGAAGTTATCGTGTAGACCGCTCTTTTTATACCATTCGAATAATACCGATGTCATCATTCGTGTCGCGGCGCCTTATCGTACATTGTTACACTTTAGAAAGTTGTGGAGAGGACCGGTTCCACACAATGTACGGGGAACTAAGAATATCTAATACAGACCACTTACCGTTAATGTAAACCGATGACAACTTAAACAATGGAAATTAAGAGCGGCTTGCGTGGATGTTTACTAAAAACGTGTTAATCGAACCGGTGATGTAATTTCTATTTTGAGTCTCGCTTCAAGGTATCCGGACCCTACGAAATGCATTGTTTATTTTTTATTAGATCCGAATTGATGAGGATATGGCGTCCGCATCGTTTACATATGTACCTACCTATTTATCAACTAAACTCTGCGCTTTTTCCATTAATATTATGCACGAAATAATTCACCATCATATATTATGCATCGGTATAATGCAGCAAATATGTGGAAACGAACATGCTCAAACTTATTCAAATCAATTCTTTACTTTATGCTCCCGAGTCCTACACCTACCTAATGTTATATGTACATGATAATATAACTGCTCATGTAAGTAACCGTGCCCTTTTATGTCATCGTCTAGCGACCAAATATTACACTTATATTTAACGACAACTACAATGCCCCAGAAAAAAGTGAAAAGCCTAAAAGTAAATTAGGGCAGTTACAATGAGATTGAGTTGTTAGACGCATTGTAGAATTTTCGGTATACGGTCCTTGAATAGAGTTATGGTAATAAAGATAATTATTTTCAACATCCTAAGATGACATGAACAAAGCTCAATAATAGTTTTTTAAAACTCGCAATAAAACACGCATTTAAGAAAATCCCGAATAGCTCGAATAGATATATGTTAGTACTAGTGAACAAGAGAGAAATGGTGCATGATTTTACTACGCGAGCACACAAGTATCGACTTAATTACTTGTTCAATTATTCAAAAGTTTACACTTTCGAAAACAAAAGTGCCGCATTGTTTCCGCAGGTCACAGATAAATCCTAGCAAAATAATATCTGTGAATCAAGTACGCGCAACTTTTTCACTTATAGACGGAACTTTATTTACAGTTCAAATATTGTAACATGTGGTCGGGCACATGTGTTATTTGCGAATCTTATTAGTAAACATAATTTAGATCTCTACGTAATGTGTTACGTTATTTATCTCAACGTCCATATAACGTATTAGTGTAAACGGGTAGATTGAACAGAATTTTTAATGGCATACAAATTAGCAAGTGCGAAATCGCGCTTGTTCATTAGCACTTATTTCGAAGCAGTGAATTCTAAGACATAATTTAGTGAAGCGGGCGTGGGTTTAGCTAGAAGAAGAAGGCACGGATAGTCGTGTCGCACTCGTCAACCCTTCGCAGTCTGCGAGTGGACGGGCAGCGCGCGCACTCTCACCCCGGTCGATAATACCCCAGACTCCTATGTTTTTTATGTCTTTTCACGTCAAGAATTACTCAATAAAGTAGAAACAATTATTAAATGCAATATACATACTTAAGTTTCATTACGTTTTATTTTCTTTAGTCGTATTAGATTCTCATAGAAATGATACCTACATACAACCGATATCTATGAACATAGGTCGCTTCGGCGCTTTGCATTTGTTTCGTTTAAGTTTTGGCGCGAAGACTGTACCCCAACTTAATTGAATATATCGTTCTCGATTGAATTGTGAATAGAATAGAATTGTGTTGCTGTGTATACCAGTATACCGAATATGAATGAATAATTTTTGTAATCTATACCTAGTATTAGTTAAAATCTTACCTGTAGATTATGATGCGGTTGCGTAAGATGTAATTGTTGTTGCTGGGACATATGCAAATGGTCCATGGTAGGCTGGGTCGGCCGCGGCCGGTAGTTGTTGTACCCTCGATATCTCGCCCAATCGCCCCCGGTCGCCTGTTGGTGCTGTTCTGCCATGTGTTTGAGCGTTTGCGCAGCGGGTGACATCTCTCCTCCTCCATATGGTCTCGGTGCCGGTTCCCCTTCTGGCGGTTCTAAACTACCTATACTTCCCCCATTCAATTTTCCACCATCGAGATCGAAATCTTTCATAAACTCGGGATATTCCGATATTTCAGTAATGAGATCTTCAAATGTATCATCGCCGTCGTCTTCTCCTATTAAATCGGCTAAGCCCGGGAAGGCTGACGCGGCGTCTCTTTCTAGTGCAGCTGCACATTCGTCAAGACCAACGAATTCATCATCCGCGACTTCAGATTTGCATTCTGCTTTACATTCTCTTTCGCAATCTAAAGGCGTTGGAACTCGAGGTGGTTGAGAAGGTGGTGGCGAACCAGAAGTTTTGACAGCGTTGGCTAAAGCCTTAACTGTAACATTTGTTGAGATTTGCTGCGGTTGGGAGTCAGCTGCCGAAGTAGTAAACTCTAGCTGCTGAACTATTTCGACGGAGAATTTCGTAAGAGCTTCGCCAGCTCCGCTTCCGCCCGTGTTGCCACCTCCGCATTGTAATTTTGCGGGCGGTTCGTAATCACCGCATCCGAATTTTTGTTGCTGCAACAAACACATTTATAAGGAGATTGTTTGTGATAAAGGTACTTAAGAATGATAGCTTTTAAAGTTAAATACAAATTTGAAACTTTTTATGGCTGAGGAACTTATTCCAATTGTAAGTAATGATTCGTGTAAGTTATTTAAATCAACACATTTGTCGCGAATAAATATTATGTAATATTAGGTAGGTAGGTACATAATTTATAGTCATCAATGTTATTCGATACGAATACCTAAAGACAGAGCAGTTAAGAGTTCACAATGAAAAGATCATTGTAAACGTTTAATATCCTGTCGACAACGAGCTTCACTTCCAATTCCAAGTTGACTACACCCAGTCGATACAAAATATAGAGTCAGTCAGCATAACTATGGAAATGTTTCGATACAATAATTTAATGTTTTCCAAAGTAAGAAAATAAATTAACTGATAAGTTAGAAACTATAAAAGACCTTGTTAAAAGATCACGTGTTTAAATATAACACTTACTAACATACGTGTACGCGAAGTAAACAAAATGTTCACATTACGCGTACATTCGCCTCCTCGCTCAACGACAGCTATTTAAAGACGTTGATTCAACTATGGGAGTGCAATGAGAGCAAAAATGGAAAGAAATTTTACATCAATTCAACGTTTCAAAATATTCTGTTAATACATATTTAAACATGTCAAGAAGGACGTTGCAGACAGACATTGGCGTCTCTTATTTTTGTTTCTTTGTATTGTGTGCTCCAAAATTTCATAATAGATCGTAAAAATGTTCTTACAACAACCTCAATTTAAAGAGACATTGACCGCCAGTCATGAATGTAAATAAACTGTATAGGTACGAAGCAGACGATCACGCATTGTCATTTTGTAATTACATGACTACGTTAACATTTATCCAGTGCCTAACGTTATTACCGCGATTGCAATCCTTAATATATAACACTTATGTCACATAACTTTCACTTTTCTCATATTTAGTTGAAACTTGAAAGGGATTAATTAAAATATTCCTTAGAATTATGAAGAAAATATTAAATAACCTTCAAGTCATACTTCGCTACTAGTTGGAAGATCAGGGTCTGTACTTTGTCGTCAGCACATTAAAATGAGAATAAAATTAAAAAAAAATTTGGAAAATCCAAAAGTGCACGCCTCATAATTTTTTTTAATAATTATTTATTAATTATTATTTTTGTTTATTTAATAACAATTAAACCACATCGAATCAGACCCTGAAAAATGAAAGGGTTCTATTCCTGAGCATACTCAAGCGTAAGAGAAAAAAAAAGACTCGATTAGTAAAGTATTTCGGTCGCTATCGTGTTAACAAGAAAATCCTCCGCACATACAGACACACGGACGTCCAAGACAGAACTTTTTTAAACTGTTTTTTAACCCTTAATTTGGCACCGATAAAAATATTCAAAATATATGAATTTGACAATTTTGTGGTTTCAGGAGTATGTCATAAAGTTCTCGAAAAATGAAAAAAAAAAATCTACCATTGCCCACTGCTGGGAAAACTGGTGTCCGTCACAGCGGACACTGCCAAATTACGGAAAATAAAAACCACAGTTAATTTTATTTTTTTTACTAAAGAAAAATACAGAAATGAACATTTTAGAACTATTTGATACCGAAGTACAGTTTATTTTATATGGAAATTTAAAAAAAAAAAAATTCATGTTTATTTTGTATGAAAATTAAAAAATAAGTCTTAATTCTTCTTCTGTTAGTTGAATTGACTTGCCGGTTTTTTGAACTGAATATAAGTTTGTCTGCTCTACGAAACTAGTAAAAATATCTTGAGAAAAAAAGGTGAAAGAAACTCAAAGGTGAATCATCTTCTGGCATGTCTATGTAATCATCCTCCTCACCTTCTTCTATTGTCGCTTGGTGACGGAATTGAGTTACTTTCCAATAATTATTGTAAGTCAGATGAAAGTTGTTTTTTTTTTGGTCTTTAGGCTTTGACTGTGGGTGGTTTCTTAGTACTTATTTTTCGGGGTGCTAATCAAGAAGCTATTGGTGTTATAGGCGTTGCAGGCAATCTAGGAATAGCAGATAGGGATAGAACATTTTCAAAAAAAGACTCGCCAATTTACGCACGAAAGTCTCTGGTCATCAGCAGGTCTATCAGAATCTTCGGAGTGTAATTCTTCATCGTCGGATGTATCTATTGTTACGTTAGCAAGGGAATATGGTGCAGGAGAAAACAAGGGGTGGAAGAATTAGTACTTGCATCATGCAATTCAGTTTCCGAATCTGATATTTCGCTAGCATCGGAAGGTGCATGTTCATTTGGCACTAAAGCAATAATTTTACTTGCGCGGTTAGGCTGTTGGCAAAGAAAAAAAATCCAAACTCAGAACCATAACCAAACAAGCAGAAGCACCCACATTTTGGCGGTGTCCGCCGCAGCGGACATAGTAATAAAGTGGTACTTTTCTATACAATTAGCAACGTCCGCTGTGACGGACAAAACATTTTGGTTACAAATAAACACCATAAAAATGTAATACAGTGTGTATGTTTTTGTAAATAATGATTGAAATGTTTATTATCTAATAAATAAATATATAATTCAATTCATTTTTCCACAAAAAATAAGAAAAATAGGTATAAATACCTTGAGCAAAACAGGTGGCTGCATTTTCGCAGACATTTTACGTCCCAACTGACATATGCAATGTTGTCACAATCATTACTTAATTTTTTACTATTTGTTTATGGTATAAATAAACATTTAATCGATTAGAAATCGATGAACATGAAATAAAAACTTGGCAGGATTTATTTTAAACAGGGGCGTAGCTACCGCCGTATCTGCCGTATCAATTATACGGGGCCCCCGCGCCAAGGGGGCCCCCAACGTGCGCTTTTGTGAGAAATCTTTACCCTCCCTAAGGGCCCCCAAACAAATTTTTATACGGGGCCCCGCCAAGGCACGCTACGCTTCTGATTTTAAATAAGTGTCCGTCACACCGGACTATACCAAATTAAGGGTTAACTAGTTTAAATAACAAAAATGACATCAAAAATATCATGAATGTTAAAAATAGTGTTTTTTCTTAATATGTGTGTATATGTATTATCTTACAAGTGCAATGTATGATACATAAAGACATTTTAAGTTTGAAAAATCAGGTGTTTTGCGCGAAGTGACAGTAGTACCCACCTCAACGCTTCGCTTATGAGGCGTGCAATATATATCTTCTTCTTCTTCTCTTATATATAAAAATGAATCGCAAAATGTGTTGGTAAGCGCATAACTCGAGAACGGCTGAACCGATTTCGATAATTCTTTTTTTATTATATTCCTTGAAGTACGAGGATGG
>CAJQZN010010502.1:0-13335 GCA_907164685.1 Colias eurytheme | reverse complement strand
TCATTGCCTAAATGGTATGCTTGGTAGAATAAATTATAAGACATTTTGGAATCGTTAGGCGGGTGTAAAAATGTAAGGATGCTTTGACAATTCTTTTTATGTGCTTAATATTATAGTTACTTAGTATGATCATTACTAAATTGAGCTTTTTGGTAAAAATTATTGGGAATGGATGCAGCACGTTCGACTTGTTAATAATAGTTAGTATTGATTTTTCTTGTTGGTGTTTGTTTAATAGCAAGTAGTTGAATACTTTTATTATGTGTGTGTGTTTGTTAACTCTTTAACTGCAACAGCTGAATAAATTTGAACAGATACAAAATAAAATATGAATTAGTGAACTTTGGTCGATGATACTTCAAAAAGAAGTAAAATGTATTGATGATGATTTTTAAGATTATCTATGAAATTTTAATGTTCATAAACTAAATTTTCAACATTCATAGATGGTGTAGTGTTTGTAGTTTATAATATTTATTTCATTTACAAGCAGTGGCGTACAGGTATTAATATATTTTTGCTTGAAAATTTGTATTACTTGCTTAATTGCAATAATGATACTAAAGTAAAACTGAACTGGACACGTTTTTTCCTGCAATCCTTCATGTGATATTTGGTAAAGTGAGGTCCCGTGTCGCCTATTGGGTTAAGAGGCAGATGCATTATGCATACATCTGTTTCACTGATCGATTTTTTTTAGGGACAAGTAGGTGATCAGCCAGCCTTCTGTGTCCTGCCAGACCGAGACATTTTTTTTCTTCGTCTCCACCGGGAATCGAACCCAAGACCCCTTGGCTCTTCGCTCACGCGTCAACCACTGTACCAAGGAGGCGGTCGATATTTGGATGGATTACATTAATGTTTTCCATTTTTCTTATCTTTCATTTATATCTTTGCATAGTTGCAGCAAACATCTGGTATCTGTGTTAGTATACCAACGTGATCGTTACTATAAAGAGAAGACCATTTGGCAGTTTTGTTGCAATTCCTAAATATACAATACTTCCTGATCCGCTCTGCCAAATAATAAGATTTTATGGAAATGGCAATCCTATCGATAATGACTTGGCATAGAAATCAGCAATAAAGGTTATTTCAAACAGTCATAAATGATATGTTTATTATAATCTTGTTTATTATAAACTGGAGTTGTTTGAAGTGCGTTTCGAGGTCGTTAAATTGTTAGATAATATTTTAGTGCTTTATGCAATGGAGATTTTCTTGGAGTTAAATTTGGATGTTTTGAAAGGTTGACATTTTCTTTTAATGTTGGGGCTAGGAGACGTTGATAAGCTATCCATAATCAACAGATTGTGAGTTCTTTTAACAAGGTTTTTTTAGCTTCACCTATGTGTATGTAAGTTTGCAGGATTGTATGTAACCGACGCTTTTAGACTCGATTTTGAAATACTATTTATTAAGAGAATAGATTTAATGCAAACTTTGTTCACTTATCAAGGAAAGATCACAATGTAATAATTTTATGAGTTTATCTTGAAACGTGTTTTTTTGATTTTTAAACTACATATATTTCTATGATCTTTGTTAAGACGTATTTCCTAGTACTACTTGTATACGTAGTATATTATTATTAGTCTGTGGTACTACCAAAAGCTTGATTAATATTCGTTCAACATGAAAATAATAATCAGTCGATTGACACATTATTTTGTGAGTGTACCTGTTAGCACATTTTCCATTCATTATTCTTATATTTTTCTTGATGTTTATTTTATTAAAAATACAAAATCGTTTAGAAAATATCGTATTCAAATATCTTTCAAGTTTGGTAAATGTTTCATTTATTTAAAAGCAAAATTCTTTATAATATTCAACACCACAATATGGCTTCCTATCTAGAATATTTCTCTGAATTAAACTACAGGGAAAAACTGTCATCATTTATCAATTCCAACTGAGAAGTGATTCACTGGGGTCATTGACTGATGTTAATCTAATTTAAACTTGATTTTTCATTTTATTACGTTTCTGAAGTATTTTTTTAATAATTTAAGATCGAGTTGAAAGACAATAAAATGGTTTAAAGCTATTTTTTATTAACATTATCACTCGACCGTGATCGCTTTTGCGGTGAAACGACGGGTTAAATAATGTAATGAATAAATCTTATTTTAAATAACAAAACTTAAGGATAGTAATTTTATATAAGGAAATAAGATATTGTTAACTGCAATTGCGAATTGATTCAAAAATATACACCTAACATAATATCTATAAAAATAAAAATGCATTCGAGTTTATTAAGTTTGATAGAAATAGAATAAATAAAACGTAGAATTATTGGCATTTGATAAAAAGGAATGATTTGTATTTAAAGACTACATAATTATTACTTTATAACAAGATATTCATTTATTTCTTTTCTTTCGAATAACATATAATTTTGACAAACATGGGACAAACATGTCCTGCGACCAATATGTTAATGTTTTACTTCAAGAAAATAAACTACTTACTACATATTATTATTTGGACAACTAGAAAATAAAGAATTCATTTATGAATTTCTTTGGAATAGAAACTAATAAATACATACAACATTGGCTTAATTGAAACATATTTCTTATCCACTATACAAACTTATTTTTCTTTATAAATAACTAATTGCGCTTCGCGGTTTCACCCGCGTGGCTCCGCTCTTGTTGGTCTTAGCGAGATGATATTTATAGCCTATAGCCTTCCTCAATAAATGGGCTATCCACCAAAGAATTTTTCAAATCGGGCCAGAATTCCTGAGATTATCGCATTCAAACAAACAAACTCTTCAGCTTTATAATATTAAGTATAGATTTACGAAAAGAATACGTTATGAAATGTTACGTTAGAAAAATAAAAGTGTCGCAATAATAAATTGTGATTTAACAGAACTTTTCACGGATAAAATATATTGCTATTCATCGTCATATAACCCTGAACTTGGCTGACGACCAAAATGGCGGAATGCGTTCTTAAACACTATTTCCGGTTGGCGACTGTTTATTAAATGATTTTAGTTTTATATTCGCATTGGAATTAGTGAGTGTAGTTAATAAATTAAGTTTTTAATGTCGTGAATTGTCAAGCTTTTGCCGATTTTCTTCATAAACTCAAACATTTACCTATTCATTCAATAAGACTTCTTTTATAAGCACTTATACCTCATAACATTTTTTAACATTTACCACCTATTCGGAAAGCAGTATCTATCGAGAAGAACCGGCAAGAAACTCCATAGTTGCTCTTTTAAAATCATGTCAATACATATTACAATTTATTTTAACATTACTACATAATATATCATAATATGCCAAAGAAGTGTCCTGTGATTCTTACGCGACAACCCTCGATGGATTTTCATCTTCCATATATTCCTTAACGCCGCGCTGTAATAGGCTCTCTGAACTACATTGTATTGGAGGAGGTGTCTCTACATTGGAGGCCGTTGTCCCAGCACTGGGAACGTATATGGGCTGATGATGATGATGATGATGAAAGAATAGTAAATGGAATTCGTAATCATTGAATGGAGCAAAAGCTTCCGAATCTGTGGTAGTTTTAGAAAATTCGTATAAAAACTTGTTAAAATTGACATGAATTAAAAATTAGATAAGGCATGAGTGGCGATTATAACCTGCAATGAAATGGGTGCTGCTTCATTGCTGAATTTGTTGATGTTGTTAAAAGTTAACGGGAGGGATTTTTAGGGAGCGCACCCAAAACTATGAAGACATTTGACATTTGCCAGAAGCTTATTGGTTAGTGTAGGGTGTATACTGTGTGGCATATACACTTATGTACAGATAACAAAAAAATACACATATGACTTTCAAAATATACATAAATATTAGGATGTGACATGAAAACGAAGGTCAAGCAAATTGATAATTTTCGAACGAAACTAGTTGATTATAATATTTTTTTTATGTATATATTTTACTAGCTGCTCCGCGCGGTTTTATCCCCGTGGCTCCACTCCTGTTGGTCATAGCGTGATGAAATATAGCCAATAGCCTTCCTCGATAAATGAGCTATCTAACACCGAAAGAATTTTTCAAATCGGACCAGTAGTTCCCGAGATTAGCGCGCAAACAAACAAACAAACTCTTCAGATTTATAATATTAGTATAGATATGATTCAACAAAAACAAAATGTGACGAAATAAAAATTTGTAGAGACGATAAGTAGTAATTAATTTTAGGTTAGAGAACATTGCAAATATTTTGTAAAATTAGAAGTAAAACTTAACGCGTTAAACATTATACGTTGTGGTAAGTATAAAATTATTTGTAACTAGCGGTTCGCCACGGCTTCGCCCGTGGTACATGTTTACGTTTTCTCTACATAAGAACCATCCTCGTACTTCAAGGAATATAATAAAAAAAGAATTATCGAAATCGGTTCAGCCGTTCTCGAGTTATGCGCTTACCAACACATTTTGCGATTCATTTTTATATATAAGAAGATTACAAAACCGCAGAGCAAATAGGACAATTTAACATATCAATATTATTGTTATTTAGAAAAAGGCTATTACAAAATAATCGTTGTTCTGGGCTGTGTCATGAAGCTGCTATGATTATACTTAAGGTGTTTACACATCGGACTGGGAATAAGATAGACTGTATTCTATTATGAGTGTATGAAAATGTGTATATGATAATTTTTATATAGTATTTGTTACAAGAGTGTAGTTACATAATATTAAGTCAAAAAATTTCTACTTAACTGGTAAAATAAATAATTACACCTCCAAGCACTTATACATGACTAGATTTCCGCCCGCGGCTTCGCCCGCGTTTTCAAAGTAAAACTCGCATAGTTCCCGTTCCCGTGGGATTTCCGGGATAAAACCTATCCTGTGTGTTAATCCAAGTTACCCTCTATGTGTGTGCTAAATTTCATTGTAATCGGTTCAGTAGTATTTGCGTGAAAGAGTAACAAACACACACGCATCCTCACAAACTTTCGCATTTATAATATTACTAGCGGTCCGCCCCGGCTTCGCCCGTGGTACATATTTACGTTTTCTCTACGTAAAAACCATCCTTGTACTTCAAGGAATATAATAAAAAAAGAATTATCGGAATCGGTTCAGCCGTTCTCGAGTTATGCGCTTACCAACACATTTTGCGATTCATTTTTATATATAAGAAGAAGAAGAAGATAAGATAAGATAATGAAAACCGGCCGCGGCAGCTACATAATATATCCCTGTATGTATGGCAGCCATAAGAAAAACATATTAATTTTGAAAATATATTTGTGAACTCAATAAAGATTTACCAAAATTGTCTCAATGCCGACAAAAATCTAACATAATCTATACTTACTAATATTGTGCTAATATTATAAAGAGGAAAGGTTTGTATATTGTATGTATGGTTTTCACGCATAAACTACTGGACCGATTTTAATGAAATTTGGCAAAGATAATCTTTAGACCTTGAGAAAGAACATAGGCTACCTTTTATTGCGAAATATGTACCACGGGCGAAGCCGGGGCGGACCGCTAGTTTAATATATATATTAACACTTTTAGTTACACCACAATGTGTCTACACCTTTAAAAGTATACGGTACATGATGATAATGCAATGATTCATATAATTATTACAACCTACATAATGAGTGTATAATAATATAAGTATGATGGACTAATGTTGCGTTTTACAACTAGTATTTAAGTTTAGCTTTGCCTGTGTTATTAGTATTATTATAAATTAAGGTGAGATCACATTGAATGGGTTAGATACTATGCTATTTATTAATTTACTAGCTGTGCTGCGCGGTTTTACCCGCAGTGCTCCGCTCCTGTTTGTCTTAGCGAGATGATATTATATTATATAGCTTATAGCCTTCCTCGATGAATGGGCTATGTATCGAAAGAATTTTTCAAATTGGACCAGTAGTTCCCGAGATTAGCGCGTTCAATCAAAGAAACAATCTCTTCAGATTTATAATATCAGTATAGATACAAATATAACAAAGTTTGAAATTATTTAATTTAGTGTGTCCATAATAATCGATGTGAAAGGGACATAAAATACATCTGACTAATATAAGGGGACATTTTATAATTTAAACTGTCTGTCTGTTTAACTCGCATATCCATTTATGTCAATGTTCAATACATACAAAAGAAAGATGTTTTATTGGTTCATACCAAATACGCCCAGTATTGAAATTTGAAAATTATTTCACCAGTAAAGAGCTACATTAGTAGATACTTACCTATTATTTTTGTGAACGTGTAGGTTATTGCTGTGACCCGCGGTTTTACCCGCGTTGTTCCGCTCCTGTTGATCTTAGCGTGATCATATAATTATAGCCTATATATATGGGCGATAAATTGGCTATCTAACACGGAAAGAATTTTTCAAATAGGAGCAGTAGTTCCTGAGATTAGCGCGTTCAAACAAACATACTCTTCAGCTTTATAATATTAGTATAGATTATAATATTAGTATAGGTAGATTGCTGAATCACACATGTTACTTTTAATCTAGTTTTTACGGGCGTAGCCGGGATAATCTACTAGCTATTAATTGAAAAACAGTACAAATTGCAATTAATGTATTGAAGATAATCCATAGTATTGATTTTTCAGAATGTAGGTCAGTAATTAGGCTTGCTGCACGTAACTAAAGGTCATTTGAGGACTTATTTATATTGAAACTAGCGGTCCGCCCCGGCTTCGCCCGTGGTACATATGAAAAATAGATGTTGGCCGATTCTCAGACTTACCCGATATGCACAGAAAATTTCATGAGAATCGGTCCACCCGTTTCGGAGGAGTATGCAGACTAACATTGTGACACGAGAATTTTATATATAAGAAGATTACCGTGTTTAATAATGTAGGAATAAAATTGTAATTAATATAGGCGAATAAATGTAGTAGATAGATGATTTATTATGAAAATTTTATTATACGCATAATACATTTATAAAACTTGAGGGTTTTTTTTATTTTTCGTGTAGTCAAACACTTCAAATAAATTACGGTAAGATAAAATACATATTCAATCATAAAAAGTAAAAACCACACATTAAATTTAAAATAAAGATTATAAAATATATTTGCTTATCTATTTAAATATTCAAGCAAATGACAAAAATATCAAATTCTTATTATGAAAACCACTTAAATGGATTATTGAATATCTTTAAATATCAATACCTAGTTTACTTAACAGCCCAAATCTGGCACATCTACCATGAAACTAAATTAAATGAACATTTGTACATCATACAATCCATTACGCATCTTATATGGAACATTTGAACGTAATTTTAAATAGTACTAACATAGCAAGCAATGTACATCGATGTGTTTCGGCACTCAAAAGATACAATGAGAACTATTTGTAAACAATTACTGTATTTGTGATATGAATATTTATGTTTTATACAATACAATTGTAGAAGCAGGTCGAGGTCAACGACCGTCAATCGACGCCTACGCCGCGTCATTATAATTTGCAATTTGACTGACTTCAAATAATGTGTGTGTGGTTTTATTATACTTATCTACCTATATAGAATATAGATCTAATAAGTATTTTACGGTAGGTTGGTTATATCCTTAATTTAATTTGGATTGTTTAAAAAATAAATTTATTAACAGCAAATTAATTTTGAAATATGATTTAAATCTTTGAAAAATTTAACAGCTTCTTACTTATATTGTATGTATATTCAACCAAAACATGATTTTATAGCTACACTAATTAATATTAAAATATCCAAAAAAATCACCAATATGCCACGAATTTAATCAACATACCTATCAAGTCATAAAAACAATAGGAATTAATTTATCGTGACTAAAACATAATAAATGAAATCTAAATTGTAGATTTTGTTTATTCAACTCGTACGCACAGCTGATAGGTGTTAATGAGGGGTCAACGTCCTTAACACTCGGTCAAGGAAGGCCGTTGTTACAATTCGATAATAGATGTCACTATTTTAAATATTGTTCGAATTTTTTTTTTCATCTGTGCCCGCGAAATGCGCGCGAAAGTGTAAAATTTTTTTTATTGGCAGTGTCAATAATAAAGAAACGAAATAATTAAATTATGCACCTACTAGATAAAGCATAATTTTTAATATCACTTTACAAGTTAAATTACATTATTTTGTGTACCGTATAGTGCTTACCGAGTGTCCTAAATAAATTAGTTTTTTAAGTGTATTGCAGCAAAATCTATTTACTGAAATTTCTGTTACTCTCAAGTCTCTACACAGGAGTTTATAATTTACTAGTCATTTGCCCCGGCTTCACCCCGGATTGTCGGTAAGAAATTGCCTATATCTTTTCAGATTACTGGTAGCTTTTTGTTAGTGAAAGAAAATTCATTTTCGGATCGGTACTTCCGTAGATTGTCTTCTACAAACAAACGAAGCTGTAAACTTTACTACTCACTTTAATATATAAAAACTATAAATAATAAATTATCTATGATACAGATTATATTATTACGTGCACAACATACATATAATATATTATATCAACTAAATTAGCCCTTCTATTCTCTAGGTCAATTGAACCTTCGAATACTCAAATTAAACCTTCAAACCACCAGTATCACAATAAATTAGTTTTTTTGTAATATTATCATATTAAAAATAATAACATTCGTGATTTGTATTTATTAGCCAACGGAATAAAGTTAAAGCGGACAGTGAGGCCTATCTCAATTAGTCGAAAATTATTCTTGCTCAACGTACAGTCGCGCGCGGAAGTGTTATAAGAAATAATATTTAAAAAAAAAATTGTTTTCAAATAGGTGTGAGGGTGTGATTTAGCTATTTTGTTAATAAATAATGGATTTAACATGTAATATTTATGTTCATATATTGTGCATGTCGTTTCATTCATTTTAATTATCTATAAGGTGCAACTTAAGGTTTACTTCGGTTTTCCTGTTTATATAAGTTGGACAACGTTTTTTAACCTTTTAGCAAATAAAAAATAAGAAGATATATCGATTTTTTATAGATTCATGATGATACAATGAATTTAAAAGTATTAAATCAAAATGAAGTATTTACTGTACTAATTAAAATTTAAAACAGAAAAAGTGAATTGCTTAAACCATCAATCGCAATGCTTGCATATTTACTCATCTTTTTTTTTAACACAGAACAATTAATTACAAAATTAATCTTCACTAAGAAATTCTGTTATGCCCTCTGTCTATCAAAATAAAAACCACCCCGACCTGATACAAACGTGACCTATAAAACAAAAAAAAACAATGATTATAAACCACATTTTCCACTCGCCAGTCCTCAAATCGACCATACATCAAACAACATTTTAAATTTAACATAATGACGGTCATCAGCGTCCCAACTGATTGATTCGGGAATGTTTCAAACGGCTTAAATGGTCGCATGAATTGCTTTCCATTTTCAGGGGCTTTTATTTAGTGTTTATGGCATTTTTTGTGTATGGTTTTCATGATATTGTTGTTAATTTTGTTGTTTAGCGGATGTTTTGATAATGTTTGCAGTGAAAATCGTTGAAAATGTCATTAAATCATATGAATATTATAAATGGAAAAGTTTGTTTGCCTGTCTGTTATGCGTTAGCGGCTTTATTATAGAAACGATTTCGATTGAATTTGAAATGGAAGTAGTCGATGACCCAGGGTCAAACGTAACCCTAAACTCCAAAGTAGGGGATGAAATAACACATGTTGCAATTGTTTAAAGAAAGTGTAAGCAATAACTTTTTACTTAAAAATCTTGTATTAAAATGAAGATTTAGCCAAAAGTTTTGTTATTTAATTAAAAAGAGTCCTCGCAGACATAACATAAGCCATAAAGGACAGCAAATGCGGTAAGAGTAAATATTTGCCGAAGAAACAATATTATTTTCGTTGAGGATCCGAGTGCGCGCAATTTGTAGTCGATATGGGTCCGATTGTCAAAGAATAGGACTGCAGAACTGGTAGAATATTAATAAATATTATAAAATTTCAATACAGAAGCTGTTGGGATATTGTCAGTATTTAAGGTGAATATTTTATAGAAACAAACCGTTTCAATAATCATAATTTAAAATTCATTCAAGTTGCATTTTATTTGTCTTACCTTCAACTTTATTTGCTATTATGGCTTTGAAATAATATTATTTAATTTTTATCAAGTCTTTTGAAAATTGAAAAGAAATGAGTACCTTTATGATAATACATTAGCCATGAATATGTCTGCAATGTAAATCGTATTATTAACACGTTATTTCTCACAAAAGCTTTTCAATTGATGAACCAAGTAGTCATAATATCTTCCAAGTTAAAACTGAAAAAAGGACTACTGTTATTTTAATCGATTTCTTTCAAGTATCGCACATTGTATCATATACTTATAGTAAGATGATTATTAACTGAATGTGTCATACACATAATATTCTATTAATTATTGATGTCACATCTGCTTCATTTAATCTTTGGACAAACGTCATAAATCCAGTCACGTAGGCTTGGCCACCGTAAGCTCGGTTCGAGCGATGTATAAAAACTAAGCTTTGCTGACGGAAATTTAAATAGTATTGATACATCTGCTCTATTTAAAGTTATAGCTATTATTTATTTACTAGCTTTCCGCCCGTTGCTTTGCCTGTTTTGTCTAAAACTAAATAAACCTTCCTCGAGAACCACTCTATCAATTAAAACCACGCAAAGTCCGTTGCATAGTTTTAATGATCTAAGCATACATAGGAATAGACAGATACACAGCGAATATCTAGTGATAGCGATTATTAATCATTTTAGTCTTCCATACCTCATACAATTTATTCATTTTCATAAATAAATAGGTACACTAATAAAATAGAAGAAACTATAATTTGTCTCTTTCCGTAGTCTAGATAAAAGTATGTGTTGATTTAAGTGATTTACGTCTTGAGAGGGTGGTATCTACAGGATGCCTTTTGGCGAAATGAACGATAATAATTTAAAAGATTTTTTAAGAAAACGAAACATAGATTTTTGAACCTATGAGTGATAGCTTGGTATTAAATAGCTATTAAATAGCTTTTTATAAAATATTGATGCAATTTTAATATCTAAAGCTGCTAATAATCTACTTCACTTACAAGTTACATTTACACATATTGTAATGTCAAATCGGTATCCTGACAGTTTCGTACATTAACACATTCGAACCAACAAATATTTCTGACTTTAAACATGATCATTGAATTACAAGGGCAAGGGCGCTTCCCTAGTACAATACGTACCTAAGAAATGACATCGAACGTCATCTAATTGTACCAGAAATGTACTTAAAATACCAGAAATGTACCAAAAATAGCTAGAAATTAAGTTCCCACTGACCTTCCCGATTCCGCGTTATGAAGGTGAGATGTCATCGCTCTGGCTATTCATCACTGGTCTCAAATCTCAGGAGAGTGGCCAAAAGTTTTTATTCAGAAGAATATTGGTAAATCTACTAATACTAATAATCTTAATATATATAAATCTCGTGTCACAATGTTTGTCCTCAATGGACTTCTAAACCACTTAACCGATTATAATAAAATTCGCACACCATGTGCAGTTCGATCCAACTTGAGAGATAGGATAGTTTAAACATATATAGGTACCACGGGCGAAGCCGGGGCGGACCACTAGTATATTATATAAAGCTGAAGAGTTTGTTTGTTTAAATGTGCTAATCACAGGTACTATTCTCAATTAAAAAAATATTTTGTTGTTAAATACTTAGTAAATTTTTTGAAACATGCTTTATGTGGACTTTCAAACAAAAATCACTAGACTTCTTTTAGAAATACATAGCTTACTTATGTAGAGAATTCATGATCATTTTTGAGTGGGAGTCAACACTATTGAATGTATTGCTAGACAATTGTAGATAATATTATGGTCAATTTTAAACGTTAATTATAAATACATACCTATGTAGAAGTAACATCTCAGTAATTTTTTTATACTTTTTTTTATTTAGTCACAACAAGATATGTATTTGCTATCGAGACTTTTTTAGAAATTGTTCAGTTTTTTATTCGCTGCATCTATAAAGATAAAAGCCCCCAATTTAATGCAACGATGGTGGCACTACACAAAATATTTGGAGCGAAATGTCAATGCCAAACAAAATGGGACGCGAGTGAAAAATAGACGTTTTTGGGAATGACACGTATTTTTAATTAATGTTTAGCTTGTAACTATTTGCGTTGAGGTATTTTTGTTTGATTGCATTCGTTGGAACTTTACCAAATTAAATATTTCATAGGTATTTGTGAAGCGTTTAAATGGTATTGAGGAAAAGTTTTAGGGAAAAAATACTTAATAGATATAAAATAATGTGAAAGGAGGAAAACCAAACCTTATGTGTTCCTGTAGAAAGAGAATTAATGTCAGGATGAAACTAATCAGGGTAGCCGTAAGACGCATATCTCCCGAATAATATAAAGTAAAGAGACCTAATGTAAGATAGATAATGACCTAAGTAATGAAACCTATGAAATAATAATTGTCCTTGATAGTTTTACGTTGTTTTTTTAGTAGATGTAATTCTAATCAAGATTATAAAAAGCTTGTAGGTTTTACCGTTACCCTGTCTTTTTCCTAAGATCAAAATATACCCTAAATAAATATCAACAAAATACAGCAAAATTTTCAAAGAATTTAATCGCATTCCCATGGGAAAATATTAAGCCCAACGCCAAATTTATCACAATTAAGCATTATAATAATACAAAGTCCGAAATAAGGTGTCTAGTTAACAAGAATTTAGTGTTCCGGGAACACGGGCGAGGTTTTACTGGAAATAGCTCGAATTCTCCAGAAAAACAACTCCAATTGTGAATTGATATATAAGGATTATTGCTTTTAATGTGGGGTACATTTTTTGGCGTCTTTTGCAGAAATATATTAACTTTCGTGTCGGCAATGAAGTACAATTTTGCGTTAGCGAGAATCATAGAAATTCGATATTTTGTTCATTTAACTATTCTTTTAAAAGCGAATCATAATGTAATATGAATCATTTATCTTTAGGAAGAAATTATGATTATGGTTATTATGTAGTTGAAATATCATCAAATTCGTCACAGATGTTTCGGTATCAATCACACTTTATCATTGTGTGAGCCCATCCCCATATAAATCTCTTATTTTTATTTCCAAAAAATATATTTTTCTATATATAAAGCAGACTATTCCAAGAACCCATTTTGATAAAGTCGTATTAACATTTAACACTATTACACCATAAATTGTCACATGTCACAAATATCAGTTTTCAACTACATATAACATATTCCAGCCAACCTGTAATCTTATTATTCAGTCAGAAGA
>CAJQZN010010501.1:0-11422 GCA_907164685.1 Colias eurytheme | reverse complement strand
GACATCGTATCGATTTTCTGATGATTATAAGCACAACAAACACGTGCGACCGCTGAGCGAGCGTGCGGCATACTGAACGCAGCGCCGGCGCTTTTTTAGCGCTCGTCTGAATAATAGTAAGAAGTTTCCTTTGGTCTATTTTATTTAACGCCCAACGCCGAGCGTTGAAAATAGAACACTGCGCGATAAAAAAGCGTCGCGCTTTAAAAGCGCTGACGTGTGAACATATACTTGGGAATGCATTTTGTTCTATTTGGACGCTTTTTTAACGGACGTTAAAAAAGCTCTCGTGTGAATGAGGTCTAAAATGTTGTTATAATGTCATTGTAAATACTTAGGTAACGTTACAATTGTACAGTTGTGTGGTATAATTGACCATTCTTTTTATTTCTTGCATTTTAGCCATTCATAAGTGTACTTCATATTCTTCATCTTTTTAAAGCATTAATTTAGATATTAGAAGAAGTAGACGTTTTCATTGTGTATTAAAATTTTAAAGAAACGCGAAAAGCTTTTGTTATTATCTTCATAATAAACTCGTCATAATATTTTATTATTTTATCATCATATTATCTTCAAGGAAGTTATATTTTGGTGGAAAAATTATAAAACTACACAGTACACACATCTCATAAGCAAAGTGTTTAGTCATAACTCATAACTATATCCTAATTATTTTTAAAGCATTGATGTTATCGTAATATGTATATATTTAGCAAATTATCTTATAGCTGAAAATACACACTATAATATTTTTAACTCTTGTTACGTGTGCTCGCCAGTCGCCACACAAGCAAGAGCGTGTGTGGCCGCCGTGGCGAGCTGTGTCAGCAGAACTGAAATTTCTTTGGCAAGATGAACGTGACGCTATTACCATGAGGCGACCTTGAAATTTCAACGCGCCTCAAGAGGTTTCACTTCAAAAAGTGTAAAAAGCGATTTCTTTTGATGAGTAGAGGGCAAGTCGCCTGGGTATTAAATAAAACACATTACTATAAAGTAAAAATACTTTTCGTATACTCTATATTGAATTAATTTTAACTATTATTAACCATTGCCTTAAGTCTTGGCCTGTCAACTTTTCCCGTAGATGTTGTAGGCAATTCTTTCATAAATATGACGCCTCCTCGCAATTGTTTCGAGTCGCTTAGTGACGCTAAAAATAAAAATAAATACATTTTCATTAAAATAATTAACTTAAAAACATATCTCTATCAGATTTAAGTACTTATTTGTAGTAGGAATATTCAAATCAAATTTTGAAATCACATTAAAACTGTATTAATAAAAAGTTTTAATTTAATGTATTATAGTAATCAAAACTTTTTATGAAAACAGTATTGTATTCTGCCCACCATACACTAAAGTGCAGTAACAGCAAAATCACGATTTCGAGTAAAACGCATTTAAAGTTAAGAATTGATTTTAAAAAATCAACAGAATGATAAGCAAAAAAATTTGAATGCAGAAAGGTTGTAAAGGCATAGGTTCACACGTTAAAGCAATAAAAAAAAAATATATCTTAATAACTGAATTTATTATGGCCATTTATTCTTTTTGGTGCCTATTACTGCATAGCCTTTTTTGTAAAAAATACCATTTTAAACTTAGTAAAATGCAGCAAAAAGCCCTATTACTGCGTTTGGATCAGTTATTTTGTCAAGAAACCCAACTAACATGCAGTAAGGTCAAAAAAATACTGCATTTTAGTTAGTTTTTTAAGAAAAAAGTGTTCAATTTACTAGTGCAGTAAGAAAAATAGCTAGTTCACAGTTGCAGTATTTAAAACATTAACTGCACTTTAGCTAGGAATAATCATATCTGTGTCATTATGCTATCCAAACTAATCTGCAGTAATGCTGTATTTTACTGCGTGTTAGTCAGTTTATAATGATAAAAGAATGTTAAGTATTCACAACTAAAATGCGACAAGCTTTGATTTTACTGCATTTTAGTTGGGAGTTCGTGACAATAAATTGTATTTTCTTAATTTGCAGTAAAAATAGCTTGTATGGCGGTAAATTTTACTGCGTATTAATTTTTTTTTTTTAATTTTTTTCCAGAAATATAAAACTATCTAAAGAACTGTAAAATTATATTGCTTACTGCATTTTAGTTATGAAACCTTAAAATTTAATCTGCAGTATAATTTTTACTGTATTTTAGTTGGGAAATCACGCCAAATTGTTAATTTTTTTCGTTTGCAGTAAGTGAAAACTGTTAAATAAAAACCATTCTTATAGCCTTAGAAATAAGTAAGTTAATTCAATAGAAAGCTTAAGAAACCCGCTTTCAGAATCACTAATAAAACGAAAAATCACAAAAGGGCTGTTACTGCTCTTTAGTCTCTGGTGGGCAGTATTTAAGTATTTAACCCGCAGGTTATTACTGTAGTGTCTTTTACCACTAAGTTTCTTCAATTTTTATTGTGGATGTTTCTAAAAACTTAGAAACATTCAATTCGAATGTTTTTTTTTGTTTTATTACTCTATAACTTCGTGACTTAACTCAACCTAAATTAATTGAAAAAATTATGGCAAGACTATTTCTCAGACTATTATATCTTTCACAATGAAAGCAAAAAATCGGATGCGGCATTAAACTCACCTTTGACCAAATCTTTTATTTCATCCTCTGTTACATTGGTATCTTTTGTTATCACACATGCAACTGGCAGGTCACCGCATTCGAGGTCCCGAATGCCAGTCACAGCCACATCCAAAACATTAGGATGCTTTCGAATTACATTCTCCAGTTCCGCTGGCGAAACCTAGAAAATTATATCTGGGTATTAAATGAGTATTAAAAATACAATTATAATTACAATGCTAAAATGAGCTCTCAATTTTCTACTGTGAAAGCTGTATAATAAAGCTTTATTAAATTTATTGAAGACATTATTTAATAGAGTATAATTATTATAGGACAAATTATGTACAAAAATATGGAATCCCGGCTTCATCTAGGTTGATGTCGACTATCAGCGGGATAAACAATGTAGACTCCACATTACAATACAAATACACTGTAGAGTGTATACTTATAATAAATGAGTATCCCTTTCAAGTAAAGGAGAAGAATTAATATTAAAAAAAAAAAAATAATAATACCTAATAAACTCTTTATTGTACACCAAATAAAAACAATACAAAAGACTAACAGCAAATAGGATTATGTATTGTACAATAGGCGGTCTTATCACTAACAAGTGATTTCTACCAGACAACCTGTGATTAAGGAAATGCTGGAAGATTATAATTTTGGAGGTGTAAAACAAAGCAAGCATTACTTAATGAAATAAGTACTTACCTATAGATGAAATAATAAATAACATATAATATATAACATATAGATAATATAAAATAAACATACATACATATAATAAAACATACATACATAAAAAAAATATATAAATATATTTAGTATGTGCGAGTTAGAAATATAAATACAAATATTGTGCAGTTTACAATGACGATTGTAATGTATTTTAATAATTTGTTGGAGTAGTTTTTTTTAATTATCAGCAAACGAACTGATAAAAAAAATTTGTCCTCTTTATTATATTAGAAGATGTAATTAGATAATATAATAAAAAAACTATAAAAAAACTATAAATGTTGTACCTGATGATTCCTATACTTCAATAATAGCTTCATGCGATCTACAAAATAGAAGTTCCAACTCTCATCTCTATACATTATGTCCCCTGTTCTAAGCCAACCGTCTTCTGTCAAAGCTTGCATTGTGTCATTTGGTCTATTCCAATATCCCTGTAATCATTCAAACCAAAAATTAGAGTACTGTTTCATTCATATACAATAGTTTTCAATCAAATTAAGAAAATTAAGGAAAATTTAAGTTTTACTTTTGTTCCCCTAATTATACCAATGTGTGTACTATTTTAACCCCTTGACCACTGAGCGGCCCAATGAGACCGGCGACCGCAGCACAATAGATTTTCTATTGTGTCTGTGATTCTGGGGGCTGAGGGATTAAAGATATTACAGTTTATTTTAAAATAATAGTTACCTTAAATACAGCTGGTCCTTTAATCCACAATTCTCCACTAACATTGGCGTCTTCAATGATCTTTTGTGTGTCAATATCCACGATCTAGTAAAGCATAAGATAATTGTTTTAAAGAATTTTATTTAATAATTCCCTGACATGCAGATACAACTTTATAGAGCTACTTTTAACTAATTGATGGTTTTGTAAGAATTAGGTTTAGGTAAGTATGTACAGTAAGTATGTATGTAGGTATGTCTCATAAATAACAAAAAAATTACATTTCAATTACTTAACAGAAATAGAGGATATTTTAATTTTAACCCAAGCATTGCACATATTTAAAAACTACATCTTTTCCGACTGACTATAAAATGATGCTATCAAACCGAAAATAAAGAACAATAATTTTCATTTACAAATTACGAACGCCTGCTGAAAAACTAAAAGCCATTACTCACTCTATATTGATATTGACCGACAGGAGTTCCACAGGAGCCGCGAACGGCTTGCACGTAATTAAAACACAATCCTGAACATTCACTTAGTCCGTATCCAACAAAGACTTGTGCATTTGGCTGAACAATCTGGAAGTTAAATGAGAATATTATAACATTTAAGAAAATGTCTCAGATGGCACAATTTTACGTATATCTTATTTTAAATTTTATTAGTAATTTTAACTGACAGATAAGCAAAACAGAATAGGAGCAGGACACTGAAAATGGGCGGAAAGTTTCAATCAGTGAAGTGCCTTGTTTTTGATAAGAATTCAAGTATTAATTCCTCTAAGGAATCGGATTCCTTCATAGCCAAGGTGTACAAACAGCACATGGTTATGTGAAAACCTTGATAGCAAGGGTAAGATTATGTGCCCATGTGGTTCACTTCAATACCTTGTTAATTTTCATCAACCAACCTTCAATTCATTGACAACTTCCTGGGAAACAACGCTTCCTCCAAGATAAATATGCTCCATGGAACTGAAATCGCATTGGTCGCGATCTCCTGGTCTCAACAGAGTTGTCATAAATGTGGGACTCGAAATTAAGTACGTTGGCTGAAATGGGTAACGAAAATTTTAAATTGTAATGTTTTTATTTTATCTCTTTTTATTAAATTTATAAATATTTTAAAAATATCTACGTAAAATGTTCGCCTGTACCTTTTATTTAATATTAATTCAATTTTAATGAATTTTTTCCACTTTTATAACTTTTGACACTCATTTTCCACTTTGTTTCAATTTACCTACAGGTTATATCACTTTTTTTACTACTATCTCTTTCTTTCTCTTACTGAGTCTTACTTTTCTAGATTTTAATTAATTTTATAAAAGTTTTTACGAAGTAAGAATTGTCTCAATCACACTACTACTCGGGAGTGTAATCAATTACAACGAAACGTCTCGAACTCATCATCATTAGTCTGTCAAAATACTTACCCTATATTTATTAATCATTTCATAAACGTGTTGCTGCGTTATCGGTAAAGAGCTCTGTAATCGGCTATATTTAAATATAGGACTCATGACGAAATGTACAAGCGCAGACAGCCATTGCACGGGGGAAATTATAAGGGCTAGACGCGTCGGTGTTGGGTATTTTCTGAAGTTAACCCTGGAAAGTTTTCGAGAAGAATTATATAATTAATTGATACAGTTCTCAATTTTTTTGTCTCATAGTTGCGTGTACCGATTATTCAATGATTGCTTGTGGTACTGATAAATTTGAATGGCCTACATCCAAAATTGTAGAACACTAATATTTATTACGTGCAAATGAATTAGATAAAAGAGAAGGACAAAATTGCGTTGCATATGAAACGAAAGAATGAGAAGAACTGCTACTTCCATAACTTCTACAATTACTACTTGTGAAACATTATTTGAACTCAATGGATTACGGATGTCTGCTGATAACGGATTTAGTATAATTATTATCTTTACGTTTTATGACACTTGTGCCTTGTGCAATCAAATAAACTATCAGTTGTCGTTATTACAAAATAAGAGGGGAACGAGTCGTTGTCTCAATTTAATAATTCTTTAATAAGTTATTAAGAGATATTGAATATAGGAGCAACATTATTACCATAAGTTAGGTAGTCCATTTATTAAATTACTATGAGATAGAGCTGCCGTTTTTGGAAATCCTGTAGAACCACTAGTAGAAACCAAAAGCCCTATAGTGTCTTTAGGGTCGAAGTCTTCGGGCCTGAAAGCAAAGGAATATTTATTAGTTTTCATATTTAGTATCTTGAAAAGTATATTATCATAAAATTAAAGCCACGTTTGTAGTATGATTTTTTTGTACGCATACCTGTGAATGTTCTGAAGTAAGTACTTACTGAAAATCTTGCACACTTCCGTTATCTGAGTATTTCTCAAGAAATTCCGGGAATGTATTGTATGATGCCTCTTTCCCATATGTAGCAATTTCAGCTTCTATTCCTAATTGATTAAGAGCCTCTTGAACAGCGACAGCTTTGGAGCCGAGACAGAACACGAATTTTGGCTTCGCGTCATTAAATGCGTTGAGTAATTCCTCTGAAATTTTCCAAATTAGTCTTTTATTTTCCATATAACACAGAATGTAAAAACAAAAGGAGGAAGTACTCAATTGTACTGCATTTTTTGGGTTTGTTAGTTGAATTGATGTGTAGAAAAACAGTCATTATAGACGATTGGCCAATGCAATATGGGTAAAAAAAGAACAAACCTTTTTGTAAGGTCATATCAATGCAAGCTGCACTGACTCCAAGATAGAAACACGCATACATCGGACCAGTCAGGTCCAAGCAAGTGCTGGCCATCAGCACGATGACGTCACCCTGCTTTATGCCCAAGTTTCTGAATGCCTCTGCGCATCGAATTGACTTTTCCAACATCGATCCAAATGTGTCCCTTTCGTTTGTAGCTCCATCGATCTGAACACCAGGAATTCCGATTAAAAAGTGTCAATTCATAAAAATGCACGATGAACGATAAGAATAATAAATCAAATAATTGCAATAAAGCGCATTATTGTGCAGCAATATTCTATCTACTAGTTTATCATATTTTATCAAGGCACATTGCCTTATTTTTACTAATATAAATTGCTAACTCCCGACTGCAATAAAAAAGGCTAGACGAGCATGTGGCAAATATTTTTATTGATACCAAAAAGAATATTGGTGATGGCTTTCCTATCATCAAGAAAAAGTAGTGATGTATTTTGGATGTTAAAAAACGATATAGTTCGTCATGTGTCATCTGCCAACACACACTTGGCCATGCCGATTGAGGCTCAAACCCTCATAAGGACCTCCCTCCTCCCGAGAAAATAAATGATATAAGAGCTTATGCCGATTACGATATGAAAGTTCATTGCAATTTGAGTGTTGAGAAACCTTTATCGATATAATATTTATATCTCTATCGATAAGTTTTTTCCATACAATATAATAATTTATATTATAATTTATAGTACGGTACTTCATAAATCACCATTTTCCTTGATTAAATCAACCATACATTATATAATACTTATATTTTATCTAGCTTATCTTTTGACTTCCTTTTTATAGTATGTACAATTATTAAAACTACCGAGATATTTACCTAAGTGGATAATCTATACTAATATTATAAAGCTGAAGAGTTTGTTTGTTTGTTTGAACGCGCTAATCTCAGGAACTACTGATCCGATTTCCAGATAGCCCATTTATCGAGAAAGGCTATAATCATCACGCTAAGACCAACAAGAGCGGAGCAATGCGGGTGAAACCGCGCGGCACAGCTAATATAATATATGAGGAAATTTTTAAAATGTATTTGGTTTGAATGCGATAAACTCGGCAAAGAGTTTCCATTGGTTGATAATTTATTTTAATTTTCATAGGTATGCTTAATAAAATTTATCATCACTAAAATGTACATTTAATCGTGAGGCAGCAAAAATAAACTTACAAAAATTTAAATTACCTGTAACAAAAATTCTGGATCTTCGCGGAAACATTTCAGAACAATTTTTCCCAAGTGATATCTGTCACTTACTTCACCAGTTTCTGCAACTATTTTGAACCCTATATCATCAATATGCCTAAAAACTGCATCGCTCCAAGTATTTAATGCCGTCATTATTCTGAAATAGAACAATGTTTTAATTAATTAAATTAAAATTAAGAGAATTAATTATATTATTCATTAGAAAAACGAATGGGTCATTAACCGATCACTGTGGAACAATTGTTAATTGGTACAATTAATTTTTTAAATGTAGTAAGGTAACGCACCGACCGTCCTTTCTAGATGCGGATAAAATCGATGCGTCTGAATTATAATTATCTCTGAAAAAAAGCGTGAATTGCCTTTTTGATGGAATGGAACGATAATATTTGTTTAAACATATTTACGATTAAATTAATCGCTAGAATAAAATCTAATTACGTATGGTTTAAATTAGAAATAATATAAACTATTAGTTTAGATAAATTTCACGTTTTTATGAATAAACGTTTGCAATGCGTTAAATTCAATTATTATTATTCACTTAAGATGGTTAAAAGTAACAAATATTTATAGCACATTAGTAGCAATATTTTTTTTTATACTTTATTTGCACTGTCATGAACCCATATATAAAAAAATACTGAAATAATAAACAAAGGAATACCAGTATACGTTCGTACTCCGAACAACTTCTACTATTAATGAGACTTGAGAGTATAACCTAGTGTTATTAACTAATAATCACAATATTATGTAAAACATTTATAAGACGTTCAATAATACATGGATCTCTTTTATATGCATAGCATATGAAAGGGACGAAGTGATTTCAATTTGTAAATACAGATTACGCTATCTGTTCATTAAAACAGACAAATGTATAGGTACATGAGTATACATTTTATATAAATTCATTCATTTTATGATTGCTGTTCTGTTGAATGAGCTTTAAATATATTAGATTTAGATAAATCTAAAAAAATAATTTCTGTTATTGGATTTTTCCAATGTATAACTCAAAAGCCCACGACGCGGCCAGACATAAGGAATGTCTGGTCGTCGTGGGCTCTCCATCTAAAAAGTATAGCTCAGATTTATATGTAAAATTATGCCAATTAAGGGTTCAGTTTACACAGGTCACGCGCAGGGTAAACACGAATCTCCAAATTTCTAGAATTTATTTCAATGGCAGTGGGAACTGGGAAGGTTAAAGAACAATACATAATTATTAAAGAACTTTTATTCTGGAGCTATGTGATCTGTTGACGCAGGACCGAGTTGATAATATTGATAATATGGAAATATCGACACTAATCTATAATTCTGTAATTACTTATACTTATATAATAATAACTAAACAGCATTCTTGATTGTTGTCTTGTGTGTAAGTTGTGGTCATGTATAACTGGTTGTGCATATATTAATGTGTGCGTAATATTATAACAACCTTTGGTGATCCTTAAAAATAAAAATAAAATAACATAAGCTGAATGTTTTTGTGTCTGTTTGTTTGAAAAAAAAACAGATTAGCAGCAGGAGTTACTACTTACTAGGCCGATTTCAAAAAAATAAAAAGGTTTGTATACCTGGCTATAAAATAAGCGTTGGATATACTACAGGCGCAGCCTGGGCGGGTCACTAGTATTTAATAAGATTAATTATAGGTGTTATATTGATAAAATTTAGTAAGCCTGTACACAAATATTTGTATTACCGAGGTAAATTAATATAAAAGTACATACAAATGCTCGTGAGGATTCCCTTATATGAAGAAATTTGTAAAGACATTAATAATTATACATATTAAGAACACGTTTCTGGTCATTTTATTATTTACTTATCAAACGTACAAATGACCGCTTTCTTGGTACACTGGTTGACGCGTGAGCGTAGAACCGAGGGGTCCTGGGTTCGATTCCCGGTGGAGACGAAAAAAAAATGTCTCGGTCTGGCAGGACGCAGGATACAGAAGGCTGATCACCTACTTGTCCCTAAAGAAAATCGATCAGTGAAACAGCTGTATAATGCATCTGCCCATTACCTCACTTGGGGACATGGGACTTCACTAAAACGTACAAATAATAAAATTGATATTATATCAGAAATACTTATCGAATTATTTGAATAAATGAATCCCACCAAATTTTTCATATCAAATGATGTGGCCAACTTTTTTGCACTCTGAAAAAGTACTCGGATCTCATGTAGAGCCAAGCGTCGAACTCTACACGTCTTAATTCTAAAAGCCCTAATTTATACTCTGTACCTTAGTAAAATAAGTGACTTTGGCGTTTCATTATTTCAAAAACTACATATTCTAATAATTGAATAAAATTTTTACCTTGCGCTGCTTACCAAGTTCGGAATACGACCATTTCACTTAAGTTACGGCTCGTAGAGTTAAGATATGTAGAGTTCCATATAAAATGAATATTATACTTCTAAATGAATATTATAATAAAACTTAAATGAATATTATACACATATTATCTTGTCATAGTAATATAATATTATGTATCACATAAGAAAATTCATGGCGCCTGCCTTGAATATATATGCAATAACAAGAGTAGGCGAAAATACTTAAGTATTATCCAGTAACTAGTCGATGATTTAAACGTTATAGATAGTAAATATTTTACTTTTATGAAAATATTTTATAACATTTCTTATTTGAACTTTTTATGAAAATAGTTACATTAAGCTTCAGTGCCTTCATTATACAGTACCACTACAGTGCGTACGGTTTATGAAAACCATTAATAAATGGCAAAACACATTATTTTATATTAATTTGTTTTTCACTGAATTTTCTGCTAGCACTATTTCATAGTGTAACTATTACAGGTAAATTAGCTTGGAGAAATTTTTGCATATGTAGTGGTGTGTATATTACTCAGATCTTAGAGCGCGTTTCCACTATATCGTTCTGGCCTATACAAAAATGTTTCGATATCCTAACATTACTATTTAATTTTATACTTATTCCTAGCAACACTTTTGTTTTCAATAAAAACAAGTTTTTATTTGAAAGAAAATGGTTTTGACTTTATAAAAAAAAATATATCATTCAATTTTACGTCCTTGAGCAAACGACAAGGCGACTACCGTGAAACAATAAAATATCGTGTCCATAATAATTTGTTTCATAATTAATATTTGACCATAATAATTACGAAACAAAACAAATAAATAAATCGTCACTTGATAGTGGAAAGTGGAAACACGCACAAAACCAGAATAAACCAGTTTACGCTGTCCGCAGGTGCCACGTGCAGTCGTTTGGTACAGTTAGAACATAAAGCACATTTCATTCAAAAATTATAATTATTATGTACGTAGTTTAATTGATAAATTTTGTATTTGTTGATTGTTGTTATTATTGTTATAATATTTGTTGAAGTGAATTACATGTCCCGC
>CAJQZN010010500.1:0-10441 GCA_907164685.1 Colias eurytheme | reverse complement strand
GAAATTAAAAACTAAATGAAACGTGATATAGATTTTATTGTGAGTAAGTAATAATTTAACAAGAATATATTTAGTTCGAAAGCCATGGTCGTAGGTGGGTTTATATTTTTGACTCGAGCTGTTTTTGGTCGATGACATCGGACTCCATGGATATTACTCCAATTTTGGTTCGGTTTACCTCGACTGCTCCACGCCATCTATCAGCAGCGTGACGAGCGATCTCCATCCTCTTCTGTTTTTTTATTTGATGTTTTTTGTAAACAACTTCAATTACAATAAGAACTATCCCTCCTATAATGCCAGCTAAAACTAGAATGAATACCCCTGCCATGTTTTTCAAGCCTAATGTATTTGGGGTCTTTTCGTTTTCTTCACAATTAAGCATGTTATTTCGGAGTATCCATTTATTGTCGAACGATTCCATGATCCCACCTGAAACCAACATCCATTGGGTCATCACGAGCGTGGAATTAAGCTTGCATTTTTTGTTACAAAATTATTGATTTCAAACAGTAATCGTTTTCTTACTTTCATGAAAGTCAAGTATTGCCAATGTTACTAAATCAGCCCACGGTGATCCTTTCTGTAAACCGACTCCATAACCAGACCTCCCGAAGAGTTCACCAGCAGTCACCAACTCACAATCTTGAGCCGCTTCGAATTCCAAACGTGATGAATCCCAAATAAATGCCATTAACTTCCTGTAATATATAACATAGAAGTTAGTGTTATATTGAACAGCGTGACAAATAAGTTAGGTGAATTACCTACTTTGCCTGTTACCATCAGTTATGAAAATAGATAATATTATACATTACCCATCTTTCACATCTTGTATAGCTTGTTCAGCATTATCGTAATTATTGGCCTCCATTGTTCGGTACATGTTAGATAGTTCGACCTGCCGTCTAAAGTACATGTCCACTGCAGATCCCTTCACTGTAGCACACGTGAGATTCTCCATAGTGTTACGAAGCTGTATATAGATGTATTTTTTATTAAGATTGTTAAGATCATTCAGATTGATGACTCAATTACTAGAGATAAGGTAGAGATAGATAATTTAACTATACAAAAACATTCATTTAAAATGTTCTTTAATAAGCATATTATAAAAACAACTCACCCTAGCATCATTAATACCGCTCAATTTAGTTTTCGGTCTCTCTAACACAAGAAATGCAGCTAAATTAGCAGTGTATGAGGCAACAATGATCATAGCGAAGCCTGCCCATACCATGCCTAGCACACGTGCCGAAAAACTTCTTGGTGTCCCTGTGGCAGTAATAATAAAATAATAATTGTAATTTTCTGTTTTTGTCAATGCGAAAAGTATGTAAATTTGTTGGGTGCTTAAAAACGAATTACATATTGGATAGTGATTATTATTTTAGTAGCTTTTATTTTATCAAGGGAAATGCTCCCAATAATATAAATATTAGATAAGACGTGTATTTATAAAACTTTTTGTTAAGTTTTACAAATAAACACGTTGTAGCGACGACGTAGGTCATTAGGGTTCCAAAATATGCATTACCTTCTCCAATACCGCTGTTAAGTAAAACTCCCCATGCGAACCAAATTGCACTCGACAAGTTTAACGCATCTTCTTCCGTTCCATCTATATTTGCTAACTTAAATCTGCCAAACGGTGAAAATCTATCCAGCAAATACAGTACTAGTGCCACCACATGTACAGACACCATCACAAGTATCCATAAAGTGTTGGAGAAAGGTTGTAAGAAGGATACGAGGGTTGACGATCTAGATGGCTGGAAACAAGAAAAAAAAAACATTATTACGAAGAAAATGAATTCAAAAATGGAATACCTAATCAACATTCCCCCAAAGCTTACCTTCTTCTCCAAGATCGTGATACCCTGATATTTAAATGGCTTGCTGAATTCGATAAATTCTGCTCGTTCAGGGTTAATTGTTAAAGGTGCTACGATCATATCGGCACGTTCATATACTAGTTCTCCTGGTGTAAGATAAAAAAATGAGGTCAAAATTAATGCTGCGTTACTAAATCTAGATGCAAGAGATCATTTAACAATGCGGGACATACTATTGATAATAATCGACTTGCAAGAACCAAGAATAAACAAAAAAACATTATATTTAAATGAAAAGCGTATTAAAGCAAATCAAAAAATAAATTCAGTAAATGCACTAACATAAGTATAACAATGATATATCTATATAAACGGTTTACCAATTAATCCAGTCCATTCCTTTTTAGATCCCGGTTGAGAAATGTTTTTGAATATATAGGAACCAAACTGGCCATCTGGTGAGAGAGCCAATGAAAATGTGAAGTTTATAGCTCTTGATAAGTACGTCAAGAGGTCCATACAAAACCCCTTGCAGCAGTACATTTGATCTAAAAGAATTCGGGTTTTTTAATTTTTATTTACCAGAGACGTTTTAACTAAGACGATATTGGCAGGAGAGTTTTTAATATTACCTGCTTCTTCACTGGCGTTAAAATGTGGACATGGTATTTCTTCACTCGTACAATCGAAAATATCTTCAACACGGCGGGCATATACGAATGGTTTCTCTTCGATTGTTAATACCTTTAAACACAAAATCGATTATTATCATCGTAAAATTACAAATATTTTTTTCAGAAAAAAATTCTACCTTAAGGTGTGTTGGTATCATAAATCCTTCCGGTTTTGACGAACTACGTCCCATCCATATAATTTCGTGTTCTTTGAGTTCAAGACGCATTTTTTGTGTTTCCTTGAAACAAGAAAATTATTTTAAATTCGGAAAATGACATGTATTCCCTAACACGTCATGTCTAATACGAGGTTCGAATCGAAATTGATAAACGCAATAATCAGAGAACTTATTAGGACTGTAATCAAATTAGTATGTAATTTTCTAGCTAAATTATGTACCTTAGAATAAAAGTATTTGCCAACAGCTACGTGTTCGCCGTGTGCCCTAACATTGACCATGTCGTATTCTGCGTGTACTCTATCACCATGATCGTCAAACGCTACATGTCCGGTGGCACCATTCTCCAGCCTCTGTTTTCTGATGTAATCAAACAGTACTTGACCAGTTAGCCATATAGATCCCGAATTATCACAGTCGGAAGGTGGAGCATTGATTTCTTCAGTTTTGTTCATTTCACGTATTGCTGATGCGAGGACGTAGCTAGAGCAAACGTATGAACAATGAACATAATAATAATATAGGAACAATTAATTAAAACACCTTAACGTTCGTAAAAACTACTCAAAGTGACATCACGTGACATGATAAAAACAATCTACATAATATATTTTTTTTAATTAAAGGCAAATGATAAGCAAACAAGTAAGAAATATACGTCACGTTACGTCAGTTGAACAACAGTGCAACAACATTCCTCCTTATTTATTTTTGCTAAATTAGATATTACTCTTACATAGAATCCTGGATGTGGGCATGTTCATTGGTAGCATTTACGAGCCTGAGTCCCAGGAGACCTTCAGGGGCATTAGCAGCATCCAACGCTTGCTCTGTCACCATCCACACGTACCCAGTTGTCGTCATATTCATGTATGTTGCGTCACGGAATATTATCTCGGCGTCCGTCTTACTGGAAGAGATAAGATTTTAAGAGAACTACATATTTATTAATTTTATTTACAGAGTTGTCACAACAAGTGGATTGTGGCCTTTGGGTGTTCTTTATCAAAGCAATAATAAAATCTTACTTCGGATTGTTCTTCATGTTCATTTTCAACATGGATTAAAATTATGAAGTAAAAACGTACCTGGTAGACCGTATGAAATAGGAAATACCTTCAGAATTATTACGTTGAAGAATATTGCAGCCTTTTTTATAACAGCTATTAGAAATACAAAAAAAAGGTTCTGTGTTCTTATGTCTAAGTAATATCTAATACTTAATATTTACTAATAATAAGAGTATATAAGTATTTATATATACCTGTACAAAAGTACTTGTATGTATATACCTAGTGCACACTAAAAGTTTTGCGTTTCTGGCCACCCATAAATGTTTATATTTCGAATGTTATATTTTTTTAACATATGAAGTCTCCATAAGTTGAGGAAAAAAAATTTGGTGGGAAGCGCTTCTCAATTTTTTTTTATCTCAAGTTGAAGTTCGTTGTCCGTAGCAAAAACGGAACTAACACGAAACAATTTTAGGGCGATGATTTTTGATGATTTTAAAAGTTCGCTTTCTCCGAAAGTTTGCACTGCTCGCCTTCAAAATACTTTTGGGAGGGAAGCACCTCATTTGAGGACTGTAAGGCATTGATATGCTGAATTTCATCGCGGCCGTGTTTCTCTCCATGATGAAATTCGTGAAGGTCGACCCTCAACTGCGATCACGGGGGAAAATATGGCTACCGTCAGACGACTAATTGAAGAAAATAACCATATCACTTATTAGGAGATTCGAGGACATTTGGGGATTGGTATGAGCCACATTCAGAATATTTTACATGAATATTTCAAAGTTAGGAAGCTTGGTTGCCGGTGGATTGCTCCCAAACTCACTCCAGGACAAAAACGACATCGAGTAGATTGGTGTTAAGAAATGCTATTAAAGTACAATTACGGACATTCTAATTCCGTGTATAATATAGTGACAGGATATGTAATATGAATACATGGTTATAGTACAGAAAGAAAACACCAATATTCTTTGTGGGTGTTTGAAAGTAACAGCAAACCAACCAAATTGAGGCAGGCGATAAGGGTCGGCAAACAAATGATTGCATTATTTTTCTCTAAAACGAATCCTGTCTACACTATCCCACTTGAGTAACAAAATACTGTTAATGCCGAGTGGTACACCACTATTTGTTTGCCCAATGTCTTAGAAAAAATAAGAGAAAAGCGACCTAGAAGTCGCATCTTGTTGCACCATGACAGTGCTTCGGCGCACACCGCGAACAAAACAAAGTCATTTTTGGCTTCTGAAAACATAGAGCACGTGACTCATGCCGCACGCAGTCCTAACCTAGCACCTTGCGATTTCTTCCTTTTCCCAAAAATCTATGATTCAATGAGTGGTTCGACATTTACGTGGCCAGAAGAGGCCGTGGTTGCTTTCAAACAGCACGCAGAAAACATACCCTCGTACCAATGGTCCTCATGTTTCCAGAAATGATTTGAACGGATAAAAAGTGTTTTAAATGTAACGGAGAATACTTTAAAAAGTAGTAAATATAATATTAGACAAATAAATTGTTTTATTTATTAGTTACGCAAAACTTTCAGTGTGGCCCACGTAGGTACCTACCCTCAAAACTATTATAAACTATTGATTTATTGCAAAATTGAATATTCGGAAATGCAGTAGGTATTATCCAAAAACAACAGTGCAAAGTTAAATATAGTGTATGATTATCAGTTATCACACACTATAATTATTATTTATCCATTCAGACAAAAATATATTGCCATTTCATATCTCCTATGATAAAAAGTATTCAATAAAAATATTGATGTCACATAAAGCATAATTACGATAGATATGTTAAATATTTACCGATACCGAAGTGTTAATTCAATTTGTACTGGTTTATACCAGGTTCATACCAACGTTATGTAATTATAACAAAATTCTTAACATACCTCGCATACATAAGGAAAACCCTTGCTTGTGCACTTCTTACGTCTATGAGTTTTTCATTAAAAGAATCCAGACCTGGTTCAAATTCAATAACCTGTTCAACCACAACTTTTCGATCAACATCTTCATCACCACTTTGGGAAGTAGTTTGGAATCTAAAGATATAAAATACATCTGAATACTTAGATAGTCATAGTCTAAAAAAGTCTAATTAACATAATCAATAGGTTATCGCAATTTGCCATTAATCATGGGATGTTTTATGTTTACTTAATCATTAATTAATTAATAGATGTATCGTTGACCTATTACGTATCAATTTATGTTTTAATAATTATTCGTCAAAGTCGTCGCAAATTTTTATATTCGTCGCAAGCTAATAAAGTGCACATACATACCTTCCCAAGATTGCTCTACCATCAGTATCCGAGCTATGTATAACAATAACTTTCATATAATTGAAGTGCTTAAGGACATCCACCCATACATCAGCCTGATGCGAATACGGTGGAACGGTTCGTAAAAACGAAACATGGATATTTTTATCAGAGAAAGCAGAGTCACGGGAAGAAATGCCTATAACTGGTATGTGGTAGAAACCACTCGTATATGACACTGCAGCGGGTGAAAGGTCACCTGTTATCGGATGAGATACTACCACTGCGTAAACCTAAAACATTTACCTAATGTTGATATTTGATATTATGATCATTGCGCCTAAATTGCAGGAAATAATTTCTAACTACATATTTAACTACTCCGTAGTAGGTACGTAGAAGGTAAGTAACCTTCTATAAAATAGCAACTTTTTTAATCGTTATCAAACGAGATTTATTTATTTGAATGGTACTTACTCTGTGTGCAATCAAATCTTTACAAACATTCAGTGCAGTCATTATGGGATTAGGATCCATCAAAATCGAGTAATCATGGTAGGTCACACCGCGAGGTACATATTTATCTTTAAAGTTGAGATTCTGGAATAAAAATAATTGGTTATTTGACATGCTTAAGCATTGATGCCCTTTTAACGTTTTAAACTTTCAAGCTTTACTTACAGAGATTGTATCTTTGAAGAAGGCAATAGACTCATTACTAGACAGTACACCACCTACATTGTAGTAAGTAGGGTTTGAGTTTCGACGTCTGTCTATATCGGCATACACTGAAGACCAACCGAGTATCGTTAAAAATACTTCGGTCCACATGGTTAAATTATAATCTGAAAATATTTACTGTCTTAAAAAATGTTTTATTCATCAAGCTCTAATTATAGTCATCAATGTGTTTTAAATCTCGATAGATGATAAAAGGTTTTAAATGCACGACTGCGTTTAAAATATTTCATTTGTTTTTGGTTGCATAAAAACCTTCCCAGGGTGTAATACCTCAAATTTTATTTGGAAAACTAAAAACGAAGCAGGTTTTCGTCCTTAGGTATTTTTACAGGATTACTTACCAATCACAAAAATCGGGAACACATTTTTGTTGTTTTCTATCTATCTAATCTAGCAAAAGTATTAAAGGTTTACGTAACTTAAATAAGGTAGGATGCTGAGGAGTAACGGTAGATGGAGCACCACCTATCTTAGGTTACCATGGAAATCGCACATGCGCAATAGCCTTAATCAATCCTACATTTTGTGTATCTAATAAATATGTAGAGCAAGTAGTACACATATTATGTAGGAGTAATATGAAAAATTAGAAACATCTAACGCTAATCTGTTTGAGGTTTGAGTATTTAAAGGTCCACCATCGTGAATCGAAAGAAAAAAGCTGGTAGTGCTGGGGTGGGTTGATAAATGGTTTCATGAACATTTCATACATTATTCATCATACTTACTGTACGGGGCTTAGTAAGAAAATGTAGAGGTTCTTTGATAAGTTACTGCTTAAATTATTTTCCATACAGTAGCGCTGAGAAACGAGTGTGGATAAAGAGGTCAAGTCGTTAAAACTTAAAACGCTTGACACAAGTATGATTCCACATTTAACTATTTTTAATCACTGGTTAAATCTTATACTTATTTCAGTTTAAAGAAAATACGAAATACTTGATAAAACATTTATTTCTTAATAAAAGCGAGATAACAAATTACAACTAAATCGATTTCCCGTAGGTACAACAATCCTTATTATGTAGGTATACAAGTACTAAGTACAAACATTCAAACGCATCATTTGCGTTTTGAATAACCATTTCATTTTATAGAACATATTATTATCTGTGATGTGTGATGTGATGCACGTATAGATCAAGCCCAAGCCCATGTCGATGAAGGACTCCAGCCAGAGCCTTGCCATCCAGGGTTCCAAGATGGACGCAAAGCTTCAGCAGCAGCGGAGGCGGCGTGCTGAGCTGCACCTGCTGCACCAGCCGCTCCTGAACTTTGTAGCACTGATAACTTTAATGCTTCAAGATCTAAGGCAAAAAAAAATATAATAAGTACCATATTATAACACTAAATATGTATTTAAGTATATGTACAAGAAAAACTTTTTGAAGTGGAAACTTCTTTAGCGGCGTTGAGCACTTTTTCTGTAATGGGTATAAAATCTTAAACTCGCGTCAGGACACGTGACCTGATCGAAAAACCGTAAGACGGATACCATTCCAAAATATCAAACATGCTCAACGTTAATAATCAAGTTTTCACTTCTGCCGGCACTCCCGGAGTGCAACCCGTCTTTTATTGAACTAAAACTGGTTACAAATTACAATATCATGTAATTAATGATTTACCAGCGCTCTGTAATCTAGCAGCTTGGTTATTAGCAGCGCGTTGTATGGCTTTCGCTGCAGCGGCTTCCCGCGCTGCTGCGATCTTCTGAGCGGCGGCCGCACGCGCTTTTGCTGACGCAAGCTGAGCCTGCGCGTGAACGGCTGCCTGCGCCGCTTCTAAGGCATGTGCACGAGCTATCCTAGCGGCCTCTTCACTGTAAAAAATATAGAAAACGTACCATGGGTTTTGTAAATTATGAATAATATCACGAAATAGAAAGATTTTTTTTTAAATACTCATGAGAAAATTGATTACAACTCTTTACATCAAATTATATGGAGTTCTTTGGCTGATACAATGCTCGTACCATATCATCTCATTAATTTTAGAATTTTAATTTATGTTTCTCATAACGGACAAACATAAATAAAAATTCTAAAATTAATGCTGTATTGCTAACTAAAAATAACATAACGTGGGCTTTTCCTTATTACTTTCCCCTACCTGTGTAATTTTTCAAAAATACGATTAATTTCTTAGTTAGTAGTTACCTTTTATGAGCGGCGTGTGCCGATTCCGCCTCTTTTGCGCTAGCAGCACGTTGCTGTTCAAGAGCCGCATGTTTCGCCGCTGCGACTTGACGCTGGGCTGCCATTACTGCTGCCGATGCTGCTTTGGCTGCAGCAATCGCTCCAGCCACGTCCGAACTAGAATCTGATTCAATCGTAAAGATTAAAAATATTTTGTTTTTATGCTTTTGTTATTTTTTTGTCTTTCTAAGGGCGGACCGCTTCAAGCAGTTGAGACCGACGGCTTGATGCCGCGACCGCGCTGTGAACTATAGATATTCATTCACTTACATTTTACATTCACCGTACACATGACTGCCCGAGCAGTCGCGACCGCTTCAAGCCGTCAACTGCGCGGTAGGGACAGATCGAGCAGTCAACGACCGACCGCTCGAGCAGTCCGTGTACGTCGCTTAGCCGTTAACTGCTCGAGCTGCCCGTGTACGGCCGCTTTTAACTTACCACTAGCCTGATGACCGCTTACAGAGGTAACTTGCACCAAACTACCAACAGGTATCAAGCTGGCTACATCCGATTCGGATGCACTTCTCTTCTCCGTTTCCTTACTTTTAACAGCTGCGACGACTGCGCCAATGACTAAGCACTGCAATATATGAAAAAAAAAATACACGTGAAAAAAATACGCAAATATTCACAAAAATCATGGTTGCTTTCAACGTAGTGATTATATCCTCTTTGGTTGCTTTCATAGAACTATAGGTTGCTTTTACTATGAGGTATTTGGCGAAATAGGCGCGAATTACAAATAAACAAATGTCGGAGGTGAAGAAAGAAAATATAGAATTCTCTACACCAAAACCATAACAGAAAAAAATTACATTATACTCGATGAATGACGAAATTAAATGTATTGTGCGAGTTATTATTTATCTAGAACATCTTTCATCTTACCATTTTTAATAACGCCATTATTTTATTGGAAATCCTGGTGCAAACTTCTGTAGGTACTGTACTCCTCAAAAGAGTTGCAAGTATGATTGAAACAGTGTTCTAAACAAACATTTTATATTAGTGAAGGCGGAAGAATTAGCAGATACAAAAGAAAGGGATATTGGTGAACGAGACCTATAATTGCCTCAAATTGCTGGAACACTATCAAGACCTATCCCTTTCAAGAGAATGTTGTGTTGTTACATGTCCCATTAAATCATGTGTACGGTATACCTATCTAGAACTATATCATCTAGCTATTTATTACGCTATGAAAAGATGCACTATCTTATATAATTATTTATAAACAGTATGTAAAGTTTTTTTTCTTTGTTTATAAAACAGTAAGGACGGAAGGACCAGTTTGTTGAAATTTCTAAAAAAAAAAAATTAAATCGATCCAGCTGTTTAGGACGAGTGCAGTGACAAACACACGCACAAATTTGATCATCTAAATATCTACTATTTTTTGTTACTTAAATGGCATAATATAATCACAAATATTATATAAAATATATAAGATTGCAAATGTACATCGCTCCTTAGTTAACAGGTTTAAAATTATTAAAATAACGAAGTACTAT
>CAJQZN010010494.1:0-14304 GCA_907164685.1 Colias eurytheme | reverse complement strand
TAACCCCCCCTCCCTCCTTTCTGCAGGGGAGTAAAGACTGGCTACCGAGCGATTTGGGCTTAGGTGGACGAGTACAACATTCGTACCAAATGGCATTGCTTTACTCAAAAATGTATACCTTTTCCCATAAGAAAACGGACTATTGTGCGAGTGCCGTTCCGTACGTTTTGTAGGTAGTTTCCGTACTGTTTGTAGTTTATTTACTGTACTTATATTGACGTCCCTTTAAGGGAAGAGCTCGTGCGAATATATTATTGCCTCCATTCAGGTGAAGTACGAATCGTTCGGCTCTTATTTTCGTGTTTAATGTATTTCGTGAGTACGTGATCAATCTCGAATTAGTCTGACGAGGATATCATTGTTGTGTGTGACCTATTTCTATTGTAATCAGAAAACCATGTTATGTCGCTGTTAACCATAAAGCGCGCCGCGAAATTTTGTGGGTCATTTGTAACAGGATGGCGGTTCTACAGGAGTCTTAGTACGCAATGACAAAAAGAAAAATGATGGTCCGAACGCTGATACCGGATGCGTTAAGATACTGTAATATAAAATATAACAGTATCTTAAGATAAAATATTATAGTATCTTCACCGTGTGTGACGCGCTTTATTATGTTTAAAATGTTTTCTTATAACAGTCCTCTCTTATAATCGGTAAAATATTTATAAAAATTAACACGTTTATCAAAATAAAACTTTGCTTTATTTTACTAAATATAACCTGAAATACAGGTTTTCAAAGATTAACTTTAGTTTAAAATCTCACGCTTACATCCTTACTTATTATTATAAATGCGAAAGTAACTCTGTCTGTCTGTCTGTTACTCAATCACGCCTAAACTACTGAACCAATTTGCATGAAATTTGGTATGGAGATATTTTGATACCCGAGAAAGGACATAGGCTACCTTTTATTGCAAAATATGTACCACGGGCGAAGCCGGGGCGGACCACTAGTTTAAAATATTATGAAAATTTGAAAACAATGAAAATTAAAAGCACTCCTTTTCAGAACTTCCAAATTCATTTACACGACAAAATAAATTGAAATTTCATTTAAAATTTTAAAAATCTAATAGCATTTGTTGTCAAAATGATGAATAGCCTTTTCAGAAAACTCCATCTTGAATTTTAATATAGGTGGGTCCAATCTTTTAGCTTGATGCATGAAATAAAAGGACAAATATTTAAAAGCGTATAAAACCTATAACGGATTACCATCTCTAGAAAATGGAACAGAATAGGATAACAAATGGGATTTCGGTATTAGTTTTCATTATACTTTTAAAGGATAAAATAAAATTTATCAGCATATAGGTTATTGATCGAGACGAGATTGCGAAGTCAATGTATTTGCCACTCGTCTTCATAATTTACATAAAATAAAATAATTTTGAAACATCTATGAGAAATTTTTGAGAAACTATTGCGCATTATATAAGTTGACTCAACTAGAGAAAAGCAAAACGGAACGAATTATTACCCTTTAATAAAATCAAGTGTCTTTTTATATAATATCTAGTATTTTTTTTTTTTTTTTTTTATGTATAAGTCGGCAAACGAGCTTGCGCGTCACCGTACAGAAAGCGATGATTGGCGCCGCCCATGAACAACCACAGACTTTGGAGTATTGTGGTTGCGTTGCCGGCCTTTGAGGGAGGAATACGCTCTCTTCTTAAAGTATTCTAAATTATAGTCCTTGGGAAATGCCGAATTTGGAAGGTCGTTCCACAGAGGAGTAGTGCGCGGTAGAAAGTTCCTCCTAAAACGCACGGTGGAAGAACGCCAAGTATCGAGATGATGTGGGTGAAATTTGAGCTTGTGGCGTGCGCTTCGAATATAATAATATAATAGTATCTGAATAATCCGGTAACATATAGGTATACCAAATGCCGATATTTTGTGACAACACTTTTTTATAAAGCATCAAACATACAGTAATTGCTGTATTTTCATGAAAATGTTGCTTTCACCATATAATATATTTGCCTACCCGTTCACAGTAAGATGAAAGACGAAACACAATTTAATGATAAACATCTACATAAAATTACATATTTCACTCCAATGACTATTTAAATTGGAAACGTGAAAATTTGCTTTTACGTATTTTCTATCTTCGTTCTACACAACGGATGAAGTTCATTATTCAATCTCTATTAAAGTAACGACTAAATAAAATACAAACGGTGTTATTGGCTTTCAATAACATTTAAATAGTCATAAATTTTTACTGCTTTTAAGATGTTAAATTTATTTTAACTTCACAGTTAATTCTTAAGAAATAGCGTTTAAAGTATAGTAAGTGAAATAGTTCAATTTATTGTGGGAGTAAAACAATAGTTCGAACGGGGTATAACTTCAGCATGAATTCATCTCATATCGGGGTAAATCAACACTAACAGACGGTCGTTGTGATAGCGTTAACACTAGTAACATATTAACCTTTCTCATACAATAATTGAAGGGAGCGGATATTCACCCTCCCAATTCCTATCTCAAGATCCAAAACATTGTCTTAATCCCAAATTCTATTAACAGCCCATTTGTAGCTATTTGTCGTATACATTACCTACGATATGTTTGTTATCATAAATTATCTTCTCTTCCCAGCAAGGATGTAGAACATTATATCAAAACAGCATATCTGCAAGGTCATGTATCGCATAAAACTTGGTATCGATGTTCAATAATCGAGTTATATCCACGGTATCGATTTCACGGAATCGCCGGCGGCGTTGCAATCTGTTGCTTCGCTAAGTTATCGAGGCAGCAATATTTATGTGTCACTTGGTAACATTTTGTCTTTCGATATTGCTCTTGAATTAGCGGTTTTTAATTAAATAACAGTTTATTATCGTATTAGGATTGATGAAGGTTTATTATATCAATGAAACTATACCGTTTTTAGGGTTCCGTAGCCAAAATGGCAAAAACGGAACCCTTATAGTTTCGTCATGTCCGTCTGTCCGTCTGTCCGTCTGTCCGTCTGTCACAGCCGATTTACTCGGAAACTATAAGTACTACAGTGATGAAATTTGATGGGAATATGTGTTGTATGAACCGCTACAAAAATATGACACTAAATAGTAAAAAAAAAGAATTGGGGGTGGGGCCCCCCATACATGTAACTGAGGGATGAAATTTTTTTTTTCGATGTACATACCCGTGTGGGGTATCAATGGAAAGGTCTTTTAAAATGATATAAAGTTTTCTAAAAAACATTTTTCTTAAAGTGAACGGTTTTTGAGATATCAGCTCTCAAAGTCGTAAAAAGTATGTCCCCCCCCCTCTATTTTTATAACTACGGGGTATAAAATTCTAAAAAAAATAGAGGTGATGCATGCTAATTAACTCTTTCAACGATTTTTGGTTTGATCAAAGTATCTCTTATAGTTTTTGAGATAGGTTGATTTAACTGTAATTTATTATATTTGCTGCTACGGAACCCTTTGTGCGCGAGCCCGACTCGCACTTGGCCGGTTTTATTTGAGAGAGAGTTTTAATCCTGATCGATTAAAATACAAGAAACAGGTAATAAAAATGTTTCATGATTCTTTTATCACACAAGAAGAAAAATTTACTTGAGTTATAAGAGAATCTATATCCATCATTGTTTGTTCGTGTATCAATTACATATTGTGCATGTACACTCTACAGAGACCTGTATATATAATCCAATATATGATATTCTGGAATATAGGACTTCCAAAATATATTTGCAATAGTTCTAGATAGATTCAGCAAGCCCGGCATAAGTTTATATTTCAAATCGATAACACCCACAACCGATTCAATTCAAGCGGAAATAATGCTTGAATTTCAATATTGAAGCATTAATAACATGAATATTATCTACGGATATTATACAATTATATAATACTGTTGCCTGCAGTTTTGCCTGCGTGGAAAAGATAAATTTTCATGGTACAAAATTTCAACCCCTATTTATCCCCTCCGATTGATCAAAATCCTTTCTTAGCTTAGGCTTTGCGTTGATAGAACACTATGTCAGTCAATCAGTCACCTTTGAGTTATATAGAGCTGTGCTCCGCGGTTTCACCCGCATTGCTCCACTCCTGTTGGTCTTAGCCTGATGATATATATAGCCTATAAGCCTTCCTCGATACAGTGGCAAATGGCAATCTAACACTGAAAGAATTTTTCAAATCGGACCAGTAGGTAGTTCCTGAGATTAACGCGTTCAAACAAACAAACTCTTCAGCTTTATAATATTAGTATAGATTTAGATTGAATAGTTATAATAAAGTATCAATTTTTATTACTTTTATAAAATTCAATAAACGTATCTAAATATACTTATTTATATTGCCTACGCAGGATTGTTGTAAATCCAAAAAGCTTAGAGTTATGAAATAGTGTATGTACTTTCTTTCGTTATTCTAAGCCAAGAAATTTGTGACGAATACACTTATATTGGTTATATAAACTAGTTTTTTTTTATAAATGAGTTACATGACAGCATACAGGAGCATTGTACCAAATTACATGAAAAGAAAGCATGAGAGAAATACAAGTTTTAGTACGTGGACAAACTGTTTTACAAAGTTTAGCTTCCGTGTTAACTAACTTTGGTCCCCGTCCTGCTAGTAACAAACATAGTAAGTATATTGCTCTATTTTAGACGGAAAATAGTAAATCTACTTTAGTTTAGAATGTTTTATTTTGTAGAGAGACCATGAAATAGACCTTTTAAAGGAAGGACCTTTTTATTTCTAGTTGAAGGAATGAGCGCAGCTATTGGTCTATTTAATAATTATCACATGATTAAGTTCAAAAGGCTTCAATCGGGTTTTCGGCCATAAATGTTAGTTACATTTATGGCCGAAAACCCGACATCGAATCGAAAAACGATTTAAAATAGCTTTTTAAATAAGTATTTATTCTGATAAATATGTAAAAGAAGATCGTAATACGAGAAAAAAGATTATAATTAAAGATAGGAAGAAGGATAAGAAAATAAGAAACACATAGAAATCATGCTTTATATAGGATTTATTGAAGCTATAAAAATCACATACATCTCCGCTCTACACAACTCTACATTGGCTCTGCATTATTATACATAGTATATATCTACAACACATAATAATTATATTATAAAACAAAATATTCACAAATTAACAACTATTAATTATGCATGCGCTTGAAGTGGTCCCTTCAAATCGTTGACATTAAAACAAGTATGTAATTGTGTATGTAATAAAGAGCTCACCTTAATCAGTATAATTTACAGCCCACAGATACCATAAAATATTATAGGCTGTTGTATGGTCTAGAATATAAAATTTTATGTAACTATAACCTTGGTATGGTGCTGTCCTTTATAACCTAGTTAAGAGCTTATAGTTTTCCTGTAATGATCTTAGAAACTTATAGCTACTGAGTATAAACATTGCTTTCTACAACAATAATTAATCTTGCATTTAGCCTATATTGAGCTACTAAATATTTCACCGTTAAACATTACCTAAATATCGTATTATTTGAATATAACTAAGTGTTATGTATTGATGATATATATCTTCCAAATATACACTGAAATACAATAAATAGAATGTGTATAACAACATTTGCAAATGATAAAATTCAAAAACAAATTACGCGCAAGTTGGTTTTCTTCCCAATTTCCATCACAAAAATATGATAACAATGTCACATTACTAACATGACATGCTAAGCTCATTAGTTATTCTGATCAACGAAGGTATGACATTATACAATTTACTCCTACAAGGAAAATGTTTTATGCCGTAAAATTTCGCCTAACGTAACAAAGTGTTGCTTTTATTGTGTAATTTATTAAATTTCTTAAGGATCTAACAACTTCGTAACATTAACATTATTTAAAGTCGTTACATTAATACTTAAACTTTTAAAATGAATCGTGGGATAATAATTTTACTTAAGCTTTATTGAATTGTTTTATAAAACCATGAATTAACCCACCGTAACAGCGATAACGCTGTGTTTTGTTTTATATTTCTATGTGTTTTATATTTCTATTTGCCATAAGGCTAACAAAATGTAAGACGAAATTGATCAGTATTTTTTATTTATTGTTGACAGAACATAAATCTTAAATCACGTTTTAAATTGAAGTTTATTTTGTTATCCATAAAATAAGAAAAGATTATTATTTTTTTTCACTTACCTGTGATTTAAAATTAAAGTCTATTTTGCTAACCTTAATATTAGAAAATATTATTTTTTCACTTATAATAAAACCACTTATTGTATCTTAGTTTTTTAGCCTTCGTAAAAGAAGAGCTTATCGTTTGAGTGTCTTCTGATAAAAGTTGTGTAAAAATGTCTTAAATGTTTTGTGTTTTGCTAATAAAAATAATAATCCTATCTTTTATATATAAAAATGAATCGCAAAATGTGTTGGTAAGCGCATAACTCGAGAACGGCTGAACCGATTTCGATAATTCTTTTTTTTATTATATTCCTTGAAGTACGAGAATGGTTTTTATGTAGAGAAAACGTAAATATGTACCACGGGCGAAGCCGGGGCGGACCTCTAGTATCCTATATAAAAGCTTGTTTTTTTAGTTTTACTTAACGTATTGTTTTATTAAATAACAAAATCGAGTTTAGAATTATTCTCTGGATTATGGTATTGAACTTTTATTGGACTTCATCATAATCAATCTGTGGTTTTACTACATTACCCTTTGTGGTATAATGACCATCGTATTATGTATAACTAATTAAATTTTACCTTACAAAGCTGTTCCGAAAGTGTCATTGCAAATATAACGACTGTGGGCTTGATCGTGGTTACGATTTGCATATAAACGAGCAATAATCGGGTTGCTTTTGTCACTAAACACTAACAGGACATTATTAACTCTTGTTTAAATGTCACCATTGAATAAATAATACCACAGATTATTATCTATTAATAATACGAAGCAATCTGCGTATCACCACCACCACCCACTCTTGAAATAATATTCTGAATCTGAGGAAGGACTACTACCTAAGTGTTATATATTTCTATTTGTTAAGCGTTTCACAATATTTTTCATTAAAAATTAATAACTACAGATCACGTTTCAATCGTGAATTGAATTAAAAAGCTACTCTATATGCAGGGAACAGAAAATTGGAATATAATGTTTCATTATTATTGTATTATGTTATTATAATTCGCATTAAATATAAATACGCTTTTTAATAATAGAACGCCGTATTTAAAATACGCCAGTTATTATATAGTTAAGTGCTATGTTATACTAAAAGTAATTATAATATTATGATGAGCTTTTACAATCTAATCTAATTAATTATGATACAACTCTATTATTTTCTCTATTTTGTGTAACGTATAAAGAACTATAAATATTCAAGTGTATAAATCAATTTAAATAATAAAAGCAATTTCTTAAAGACGATGGAATTATCCCTAAAATCTCGTTAGTGTTTTAACGAACCAATTAAAATGGAATAAGATGTAATTTCTGATTCGCTAACCCCTGCAAAACGACAAAGAAAGCAAGTTGTAATCTTCGTGTAACTTGCCTTGTAATTTCACCCGGGGTTACTCTTCAATTAATAAAACTCATTCCTCGACACCCACTGAGAATCATTCTTCAAACTTTTCAGGTCAATAACAAAAGGTGACTCTATATTACCAGCCTTTGGTTCTTTATTTCTTAAAACCTGAGAATTTTTTATAGCAAAAAGTTCTTCAAGTAATTACGCTCAAACTTCAAGTCTCAAGATTATAGGTAGGTACGTATTAAACTAATGATGATTTATACTTTATACAATTTCGTCTATAAAGATGTTAACTACTAGCGATGGAAAGATTTCACAAATTTTATGGAATGTTCAATGTATTTTTTGTTTGAAATGGAAATTGTATTTCTGAAATAAGTTTTAGAGATGTATTTGTACCGTGACCTCTGATATTTGCATGTTGCGATAGTATTGTATTGCGAAGTATCTATTGAAATATTTACCTTTTCTGAATTCTGAGGTATTATATTTTTAGAAGATTGCGATTTCTCTTCACCACTCCGTAACTATAGGCATATAATAAATACGTTAAAAATAATATCTGATAATTGAGATTACATTTAACTTTCAAACTCTTTATTTATTTATATATATAACATTAAAGTATACAAGTATAATTTAAAACTTATTCAAGCTAAAGCTGAATCGCGTAATCAAAACGAAAGAAGTCATCGTAGATCTGTTGAATACAATACTCATTCATAACTTTTCTATTGTTACAGCTGATTCAAGACAATATGCTTCAAAGTCTAAGAATTACTACTACTTTTTGAACAATTGTAAGTATTCTTAACCATTTAATTGTTTAGTTATTTACAATCTTACAAATAAATTAAAATGAATGTTGATAAGGGCATAATTCAAGAATGGCTTCACCAATTCGGTTTTTTGCATGATCCTTAGGTCCGGAAAGTTACTAATCCATACTAATATTATAAATGCGAAAGTAACTCTGTCTGTCTGTCTGTCTGTTACTCAATCACGCCTTAACTACTGAACCAATTTGCATGAAATTTGGTATAGAGATATTTTGATACCCGAGAAAGGACATAGGATGGGTTTTATCCCGAAAATCCTACGGGAACGGGTTTTTCTTTGAAAACGCGGGCGAAGCGGCGGGCGGAAAGCTATTTACTCATAAATTTTTGGAAAACAATAAAAAAATAAGCGCCGGGTATAGTCGGGCGAACAGCTAGTTATGCATAATATCAATGTGTATAAAACATTTCTGCTCATATTTGTGTTCTCGTACAATCTGTATTAAAATATATAAATTTTAAAATAATATATTTCATCGTTAACTTCGGACTGCAGGCGACTCATGTGTAATAACAGTTGCCCCAAGTAATTGAAACTGTATCGACTTCAAAGAGAAATGAGAAATTGTGTTTGTTGGTTGATCCTTTATTCAATATAAATAACTTTCTGCTATAATATAGTTCCTCTTAGTTTATATTTAATTAATATAAGTATTAAGAACTGCTTCATTTGGCACAACATAAAGACGAGGATTAAAGTTCTTAAAAAGTATGGCAGAAATACTACAATTCTAGAAATACAAAAGACCGCAAAAGGTAAGTTTAAGAATAGATCGTTATTATTTGGTTAATGACGTGGAAGTAATTCAGCCATCATTTCCTTTCTTTGTCGGCCATTGTTGTGATTTGGATTGTTACTTACATTATTAAGTATTAACACTAACGATATTTTTATATAACATAATAATATGTGAAAGTCTTGCTCTGCTTTTAAATAATATAGGTAAATTAGAATTGACTGTTTCAGTAACATTAAAATTAGTGCCCATATTCGCATGAGTAATTCATCATGAGTATATCTTATATAATAACTTTTATAAAAGAACTTGTCCTAACAAATATAATATCCATGTCAAGTTACTTTATTTTTAATTTCTTACCGTTAAAGAAATCCTGAATATTTAAGTATGTAACTAGTTATGTTTATTTTACACAAACGAGTGGGGTTAATATAATTGTGTTTAGAAAGAAAAACTGCGAAAGTATTAGAGATTCAGCTTTCAACCTTTTATTGTAATGTCATGGAATCTATTTGCTTGCACGAGACCACTACCAACATTAATATTATGGGTATATCAAAATCCAAACAAACTTTCTTCTATTATTATGATTCGATATAAAAAATTGGATTTTATTATTACACTGATCAAAATTAATATTACAGATTAGAGCTGGTAAACAAAACTTAACTTAGTGAACTAATAAAAACCTTATAGGTAAGTACGATAAAAATAAAAATTTAAATACTGAGGAACTAAAAAAATTGCTTATAAATTATAAAAAATATAAAAATCATTTATTGATCAATTTGTGGGTTAGGTACAAACATGTAACATTTGGACCCCACACTAGGACAGCCTGTATTTTGGGGTCCACCTTCCTTAATGATACAATAATAACAAAACTATAGCATAATATTAACTAATATATATATAATATACAAATAGATTTCAATATCTATCTTTCAACAAACAGATTACAGTTCAGAAAATGAAAGCTTAATTCTATTTATACGCTGTATTTTAATAGATTAAGGTTCCCGGGAAAACTAATAAGCTGGCTATCAAATTTGTAACATAAAACGGATTTAACAAGAGGAAATTGCCTGCAATTGTGTAACGAGATAATATGAAGCGAACACCAAATAGCTTGTTATACATATATCGCAGATGCCTTAATAAATCAGTATTGATTTAAAGCGATGCTTTAATATTATCATAGCTGAGCACATTCTCGGCTGTTTCGACGTTGATAAATCTTTGTTACATCATCAATGCCATCGATTCAAGGAGACAATCTGGAGTCTATATGGAACTTGGAATTATTTTCTAAATAGGCTAAGGGTATTGTTAAAACACAATATGAATGAATGATTTAATTAATATCTACATCTCTTTCAACTTGAGTGACTGAAACAGGTATCATACTTTTATCTTTAAAATAATATTTGGAGAGGACATTTCAAAAATAAGGTAGCCATAGAACATAGTTTATATTTTTTATCATAATGATAGTCTAAAACAATGTAGGATTTGAAGCGATTGTAGGATTTAAGCGCATTTGGATTTCGTCGAAACTACACAGATCTCAAGATCAACCTTTCCATCCCGGCAAATTGGAACGGTTTTTTGCATAATTAAAAAAATAAAAAGTGTTACAAAACTTATAAAAATTCTAGGATAAAATATGAAATCAGTTTTCAGAAGGGTCACGAGAACCTTGAAATATAAGTGTTTCTAACGATTTAACAACTTAAATAAAATAGAATAATATTATCGCGTTTATTTCATTCCAGACGAGTAGACAAATTCGCAGAGATATTAATTAAGGCACTCAAACAGAGCTCGTTAAATTTAATCTTATCTGCTAAACCTCACGATATCATTCAATGTATTGAAGTGAATTTTGTGCTGTTCGCTAAGATTTTAAGTAAATCAAACATTAGATTTTGTTATATATTACCCAACTAGTTATCATAATGTTGAAAGCTTTAAATGTTTTCAAAATTCTCCTAATATTTTCTTATTCAAAATTGTCTTATTTAATTGACAAGCTGTTAGCCTCGGTTTAGTCCAGATGGACATTTTTTTAAATTTACTGAACTTATAACTAATTTATATTTAATTATTTATGATTATTCGGTATTTACTGATTATCCATATCCGAGCTAAGATGAATCCATCAAACCAAAATTCATTAAAATCCGTAGATTCGTTCGTAAGGGTACGTAAGTAACACGACTTTCTTTTACTCTTTGGTATATATAATATATAATATATAAATAGATGTCATATAATAAGCCTTACAAAGAAAAACAAATGATTAAAATTTATTAAGCTTACAAAGAAATGCTGCAAAGGATTTGTTTTGTTGTCTAACAATAGAATCGGACGAGAATTTATTCATTACGTATAAATCCTTTATTCTTTGTAAAACATTTTCTAAATGAGTTATGAGATACCTAATTGTGAAGAATGAAAGTATTATATAACTGAACCTTTAGCAAGTCCATTTGTTGCAAATAAAAATTTCTTTAGTTGAAATTGCTTTTTATTTTCGTTTCCAATCACAAATAAGATTATATATACCTATAATATATAATATGAAAAAGTCTAATCAAAGCTTCTTTTTAATTTTACTTCCCGCTTCTTTACTAGTAACAGAACCAAGCTCACGACAACATAAAGTAAACAAATACATACAAATTTAAGTACATATGTATATATAATTTTTGTTTATATAACTATAGGTATATCTCAGATAGGTGGACACAAGTAAAACAAGGCCACATTGGATTATGTGATTCCCGAGTCTTATTGATTCAATCAAATCATATACGTTGCTCGTATACATCGTTATTTCTTAACGTACCGATATTAATGTTATTGCTATTGATATCCCGGAGAATATTCCTTGACAATTTATTTGTTGAGCGAGATGTACAATAAATCATATTATTTGACGATATTTACACAATATTACAACTATGAGCCTGTATTTATTTGAGTATTTGCCAACTTATAGCAATGATACATTATTATGACTACGTAAGTAGCAAATTCGTCAATGTTGGGAATAAAAAGTATTGTAGCCTCGCTCAGATTCAGTTACCTTTTTAATTTTTTAGAACTTGATAAAAATATGTAATAAAATTAGCATATAAAAATATGATTGTAACAATAATTTTAATTTGTCTCTATCTTAGGTAAAGTAATACGCCTACAGTTGAAACATATTCAATTAAATAATTAAGTAGAAAATATATATCGTCTGTAAATATTTCCCGAGCCTAACACTAATTGGTCGTGTCAATTCTATTGGCACGCTTTTAGGACGTGTCAATGTCAATAATGTGCGTGTTCATAACCTAATATGATGGCATTATACTTTCTTCCTCAATATTGTTTTCATTTGGCCAGACGTCTTAAACGTTCTCCGTTTTAGAATAAAAAAAATCTACAGTTTACAATAGTAATTCGATGTTAAGTAAGATTTAATAATGTAATCAATTGGAGCAATCGGGAAAAATACCGGCGAAGTTTACAAGCCTTAATCAAGCTGAGCCTTAATTACTTTGGTATTCGACGGGATTACTTATAATGAAAAGAGGCAGTAATCTGTGACTACAAACGTTAATATAGTTGTAAGTTTAACTATAATTAAAATGTTAATCGATGAAGTTAACTCTATTGAAATGTCATTTAGGGCCGATTTTTCAATGCTTGGATAAAACTTATTCGTCGAATAATGTATAAAACTACCATTTTAAAAACGTATTCTAATTGCCCGTATTTGACAGTTTACGTGACATTTTAATATTATCGTATAATACTTTATTGGACGGATAAGTTTTATCCAAGCATTGAAAAATCGGCCCTTAAAGAATTAGCTCTTATATTAAATAAATTACTTACAAATAAGTGCACAGCGTTATTCAACAGTTATTTACTATAACACGACCTTAAACACGACATTTCAATTCCAAATGTCAAAGTTAACTCTCAGTACCGATGCAATTACAAATACTGAACAATATTTATTAACCCTCACCCGTAGCACTCACAGGGAAACCACAAAACAAGTAAACCGTAATTTAAACTGTGGTTAAATACTTGTATCATTAAAACTCCAAACAAAGTTAAAATTTCAGCTTTGTACATACGTCTAAACATAAAAGAAGGGCGTGCAAACAATTTCACAGGCACAATTGTAAGGTCGTTGAAATATCTCTAACCTGCAGGGCTCGCAGAGGTCCGTGTAAAGAGCAGCTAATTAATATTTAGTTTCTCTTTGAAAATCCACGAGTCAACGAACCGGTGTCTTAAAATTCTTCTATAAATGTAATCATATAATTTCGTTTTGAATTTAGAGCAAGCTCATGATATATTTAGAAAAAGGTTGTTTTTATGTAGATTTTTCCATTACAAAATTAATTACTTACCATCAGTTCCCTTTTCCTCGTTTTATCTCAATTTTAAGTACTAATTAATATGCATATTTAAAACGCGGCACGTAATGGAACTTTTTTGGATATAGGTAGGTAATGTAATTACAAGTTTAAGGATACTGTGTTACAGGTACATGTATAGTAAATTATTTCTACATATTCACAACTAGCTGTGCCCGCGGGCTATCTCACACCGAAAGACTATTTCAAATCGGACCAGTAGTTCCTGAGATTAGCGCGTTCAAACAAACAAACAAACAAACTCTTCAGCTTTATAATATTAGTATAGATATAGTATAGATAATAATTCATTGTAAGTAGTACTTTTATTCGTGTTTTATTTAACTCCTTCGAACATACATTTCACACTTACTAATTCCCTCCAAGCGTTACAATATTGACTGGCATGATTCAATAGACAGACCCGACAAGAGCTCTGAGGCATCACAATTATTGCTCGTATAAATGCAAATTGTAACCACGATCGAACTCAATGCAACCCTTTAGCCCAATTGATTTAATTTCATGAACCTGCCTTCGAAACGCCTATGAAGTGATTGTCTTGCAGACTTACTTTAAATAAATAAAGGAACTTAATTTACATGTACAATTTGTAGGCTGCAAACTTTGTTTCAATAATATAAGGGGCAAGGGCAAACATATCACAGCCTTGTTTTTTCATAAGTTGGAATAGAGTATTCACGAGCTTTTTTCATATAATTCATGTTAATATACCACCTAAAAATTGGCAAGGTTTTTTCATTGTGAT
>CAJQZN010010487.1:0-13391 GCA_907164685.1 Colias eurytheme | reverse complement strand
TCAGACTTTCAAAATATAACACGTGATAGTATTTATTTTGAAGAAAATGGGATTTTTAATTCACAATACACATTGAGTTTAAATATAATTGATTTATTTTTATGTTATCGTAATATATTTAATGTGCGGTAGCGCGTGTCTCCGTCGCCGGTTGAGAATGTACTGAGTGGCGCCGGCGACCGACGGCCATGTTTAAAGCATGTTGTAGTTAAGTCGATAAAAAATATTTTGTTTCCATTTCAGCGTACGTCCTGTGCATTCAGAGGGTCAGTAAACGTCACAAGCTTTAATTGACAATATGACCTAACTCTGCCCAATACCCTCTAAGTTATAAAACTTTTGCTCTACCTCACGACCCATAGAGCATAAAAACTATAAATACATATTATTACTTATATGACATACTTGATATCCGTTAGGTATCTCTCGTCTCGTTAACTATATCCATACTAATATTATAAATGCGAAAGTAACTCTGTCTGTCTGTCTGTTACTCAATCACGCCTAAACTACTGAACCAATTTGCATGAAATTTGGTATGGCGATATTTTGATACCCGAGAAAGGACATATAGGCTACCTTTTATTGCGAAATATGTACCACGGGCGAAGCCGGGGCGGACCTCTAGTTATACATATATTATGTATTTGAAACGACGATTTATTTAACGAATATTAAACACTTCTTCTTTAGAAAAATACTCACTTAAAATTAGTAGGTAACTAAGTATACTAGATAGCAATTATCATTGTTATACTTGAAAACAAATTAATAGGTACATAATTAAATTAATATTTCAAAAACAAAAAATAATCGTATCTTAACTGTTTTAATAATTAGCTTTAAGGAAAATTTGCATCTAAATGAAGCTTAACAAAATCGGATTCTTATACCTATATTAATTATTAGTTATGGTTATAATTTGTAAATATTACTTAAATTTTACTTATAAGCTTTTATTATTTCTACACTATTCTAAAAATATGTTTTTATTTTGTCTAACAACTTTTTGCGCTTCTTTGCCTTTCTCCCGTGGTTGCCTGGCAGAGATCACTGCATAGTGATAAGGCCGCCCTTTGTGCTTTCTTTAATTCTTATTTTTTTGTAACCTTTATGCATATTTTGTTTCTTGCACAATAAAGTGTTAAATAAATAAATAAATAAGCTCTACATTATGAGCAAGGGCGTGAAAATAAATTTAAGTCTAAATTTTGCAAAACTTATGGTTTTTTTAAGTTGCAATTAAAATAAGTGAATCGTAAATTTACAGTATTCTCTATAAAAAATACAAAATTTTAATAAAATGTCAGTTATCCAAACATTGGTCGATACGCCCCCACAAATTTATTTTTAGATCGTCTCATAGAAAATGCAAGAGAAAATACATAATTCGAAATGCTCGAGAACAGTTAACAATTTTACGAAAATACATTTTTATCTGTAGGTAAATACTTATTACTCTATTTATTTTTAAATTGTACAAAACAAAAATAACGTACATTTGGTACGACAATGAATGTAATTTTCGTGATAACATAACAATAGGTACCTATATACGAAGTTAAAACCACGTTACGTCGTGTATTTTATTTGATGTACTTAGCATGCAGTCAATTATTTGAATTGATCTATATTTATAAAGACGATGTATTTAAAATATATATTAAAAAAACTATAGTATCTATATGATTGGCAACCTTTCAGTCAATCAAGGAGCCAAAAAATTTGAACCGCATTTAATAGATTGCCAATAGGCTAGTTAATCTTTGAGACCTATGTATATAAATAAACAGTTTACATAACAATGGATGAATTTATTACAAGCTGACCCGACAGACGTTGTAATGTTTTCGCGCAAATTATCAAACCCGTGAATTATATTTTCATATTTTATTTAATTTTTGGCACAAATTTATCGAGTTTTTCGATCATACGATCCTTCTCCGGACAATAACGTAATACAAATATGAATTATAGAAATTGGTCCAGCCGTGATGCCGCGACCAAGGGAAAAAGGGATTCTTTTATATGTATATAGAGATATAAGGGAAAACCTTATTTTAAGGGATTTAGGTACCTATTTGTAGAAAAAGCACATTTTCACGCTGAATGAAAATTTTCACTGATCGAAGGTCGTCAGGGAAAGCTGGCTTTATCAATTTATTAATTTTAATTGAAAAGTCTATAATTCATATGGATTATGGAACGTAGGCAATTTACTTGTTACATGGATTAAATACTATTAATGCAATGGCTATGGCAATGCTATTATCACAGACTAATAATAATATACTACGTATACAACTATTATATAAAAATGCACATGATTCCAACGACAGAGGTTAAGGAAAATAGTCAAGTTATATATCGTAAGAGGTTACCGGTATTTTCCCTAAAATAAACAACATACTTAATTGAATGTTTATTCTGCGCAACAAACATTTCTACATACATACTCTGTATAGTATAATACATATATGACTTATGAGCTATAGGTATTTTGCTTATAATACCTATAATGGATTAAGGATTTGTGTGTTTCACATTTCACCATTTTCTTCTCTCATACATGAAAAATTCTACAAATAATATTATATCTTTTGTAATATCTATTATAACTGGGACCACACAAACAATTAATGAAATGTGTTTCCGTGACAATAAACAATCACAGGAAATGTTTATAATCCGTCTCTATTCCAAGATGTTCCAAGTTTATATTTTTATTTATTTTACCTACAGAAAAGACAAAAAGGATGTGTCTATCGCTTTAAGTTTTATAGCGTGTATGTTTTATATCCATTTATTTACATCATCAATTAAATTCAGATAAGAAATCTATAATATAAAAATGAATCCCAAAATGTGTTGGTAAGCGCATAACTTGAGAACGGCTGTACCGATTTCGATAATTCTTTTTTTATTATATTCCTTGAAGTACGAGAATGGTTCGACTTATGTAGAGAAAACGTAAATATGTACCACGGGCGAAGCCGGGGCGGACCGCTAGTAAATAATATAATGCAACACATTGCATGATGAAAACCTATGGATTGGTGGTTGATTAGCATAGAAAAATATTATACGTTTTCGTACTTTAATATTAGGTATGGCTTCTATTTCATTGCTTGGTGCTTGATGCTCAGAATAATTATTTGTACCTAGGTATATCTATATAATATGATGGACGTATGAATTGGTCCTTTTGTTTTATAGAATAATGAAAAACTACTTATTTATTAAATTATCTTGACGCTGAATGATATAAAGTACTTACTCATAGTTGTATGTGTGTTAGTTATTACTTGTATATTTACCATTAAATATTTTTATTACTTACACAAAACTTTTAGACAGTAGATAATAATTAATAAGCTCATAATCACGGAATAATTACTTAAATTAGGCGTACATATTCATCAAATATTTTTTTAACATTAACGTCGATGGTTCTGAATTATGACGTAGTCCGTAAGTCCGTTATCTCATATCTGTGCTTCAGTTATAGAGTCGCTTTAGTAAAGTATATTATTAATAAAAAAGAGAAATACTTAGTCTAAAAATAAAATAAAGATTTAATTTTTCAGTTTTAGTAAATAAAAATCATTTAAGGTTAATTGTATTAATAAAATTTATCTTAATAAGCAAAAATCTGCTTATAGCTTTTATTCCAAGATAACAAATAAATTCATATTATAATCTAATTCTTATTTTAGAATACTAAACAGGTGACATATTCTCATACTAGTTATTGCTAGTTTTATATCCAGTTTATGCTATAATCGTCCTCATCACGCATGCTGTAAGGTCTCGTACCTCGTGACTGCCATCAGTATGCTGGGAGAATTTATTTTATGGTGCCACAACCTTATGGGAGCTTTAGCAAGGTAATTAACCTGTAATTGAACTTAATATGTTAGTATTAATGCTCACTGTTGCATCGAGTTTTTATTTTATAACAAAAAGCCGTCCCTTATCGATAAGCTTTTAAGTGAATCTTGTGTTCAAACGTGTTCTTTAATGTTTTAAAAATTATACAATAAAAATCTATGCGATTCTGATTAAATCTAAAATAATGGAATGACTATTAATGGGTTATTTATTGCATTTCTTTTGAATACCACCACAAAAAATGTGACTGGTTTAAATGCAATCAAACTAGTCGCATTTTTGTAATATTTTATATGCTACAATTATTTATCTATCCTTGTATTACGATATAGCAGGCAATTTTGCACATTTTCCTTTCATGATATTTCTTCCTTATTTACTATTTGTCATATATGGCCTTAGTTTATACTATAATTTTCTATTGCATAGATAATACTTATATTATAATCAGTAGTTTCAATGAAACTGCGACTTCATTCTTGCAAATGCAACAGCATCCTCATTATTTCAGAAATTTTAATTTAAATAAACGTGTCATAAAAAAATTATGTGTATTCTTTTCCTTTAACTTTAAACAGTTGTGTTTTTAGGTTATTGATAAAGAATCTTTACTTTATTCCTTGAAAGTAAGAATACTTTCTTATCAGACAGAAAGAAGAGGTAAACTGTTATTAAGCAGGTGTATGTGTATAGGGTACTGTATAGTCCGTATAATATAATATATTGCCACCCATTGCCTGTAATTATTATCATATTAAGTTACTTTTTGAGCAGGTATTTTGTAAATTTATTCATTATTTAGTAAATAGTGAATATCGAACAGACCATACACGATATTGAGGTAGGTAGAGTCATGTTACTCATTACAAATTGAATGCCTTAAAGTCTGTAATTAATAAACTATCATAATAATCATAATCGGTAACAATCTTAATTGATTTTGTTGTCCTAAATTCATCATTATTGAACGTTTATTAAACCCAATATACCTAGGAAACCAATTTTGTCTGGTTTGTATTTATTGCTTCTCTATCTAACCAAATATGTTCTGATATGAAGGTTTAAATTTAAATTGCGTACCTACCTATAATAGACGATAAAAACCTTTTTATTATTACCTATGTATCTAATAGAAAAGTTAATGTAGAGTCATGGTAAAATCTACTATAGTGGATAATTTAGTAAAATTTTCGTAACTTATATTTAATAATACCAATTGCATTATTTAAACATTTATTTTTTTATCGTCTACATAGTAACAGATTTTATTTTTTTTATACTGGTATACCTTAATCAAAGGTAAGTCGTATTTGCTTAAGTTGCACATACACTTTTTATGTTATTAGTTGGATACCAAATATTATGTACCTGCCTTATGTATTTGTATCTCACAGATTAAACCAATCGTAAGTCACAATGGTAGAGATCATTATATATTTATTAAACTATTGCTAATATTGCTTCATATTAGAAACGAGGACCCAAAAGAAGATAATTTTATATAGTTAGATAAAAACAGATTCAACATCTAATAAACATACATCCGATATTAAGGTCAAATGGTAAGGAAATAAAAACACCTACTTATTTTAAAATACGTCATTACGTTTCTCACAAAATACCTACTTATAATATTAATCGAAAGATTAGTTTTTTTATGCTTTATTGCACACACTAAAGAAAGTAAAAATACAGAAAGAACATAAAATAGAGGAAGATATGTACAAACGGCGGCCTTATCTCTAGGTAGCGATCTCTTCCAGGCTTCCGTAAGGAGAGATTTTGATTGAGGTTGGTGAATAAGGCGTAAAAGATCAAAATAAAATTAATATATCATATACAATGAATAAATATATAATAATATATAACAAAATAAGAATAGGAAAGAAAATAGCAAGGCTAGAAAATATAACTTAAGTTTTTTTATATAAAAAATAGTTACAATTCATCCTATGGTTTTTGCAAATACATATTATATTACTTAGAGGTTTATAAGAAAATAAGAAGACATAAAAATAAAAGCTAAAAGTTATCTCCTTATATTTTTGTATAAGAATTTTTGTAAGCATTAACTACAGTTCTGCATTAACGGAAACATATTTATAATCAAAACAATGTCAAGGAACGATGAAATTAATTGGTATTCAATCAGGATAGTGTCATCAATATTTCCTCGCAATTGCAATTTGGCCTTTAAAGGTTGTTGTTATACATCTACTTACAACATTCATCTTTACTGCTCACTGGTAGTCGGAATCGATTACAGATAAACCCTCATAAATTTTAATAGAAAAATGTACCTATACTTACCTATGTCCTTAGTAGCGTTAACCTCTATAATGTTAATCAATTTCAGAGAATTTGCTTACAAGTTACAACGTACTTCCCTAATTTGTTAAACTTCCGTAAAATAGTTCGTATGTTCGTAAGCAAGAAATTATTTCATACTATCTGTGCCCTGCGATTTCACCCGCATTGCTCCGCTCCTGTTGGACTTAGGGTAATTAATTAATATAGCCTATAACCTTCCTCAATAAATGGGCACCGAAAGAATTTTCAAATCGGACTAGTAGTTCTTGAGATTAGCGCGTTTAAACAAACAAACTCTTCCGCTTTATAATATTACTAGTATAGATTAAAGTGTCCAAAGTGAGCTTTTACGTTATTCATAACGATAGCAATGTTGACTTTACTACGTGAAAAAGTCTGATGAAATCGTAGCATTTGGTCGTAGGTAGCGGAAGTGAATGTACAATAATTATATTACACTATCTACATAAGCGGAAACTAGATTATAAAATCGTGGTCAGTTTGTCTTTGTTATTTCATAAAGGTGTAGTAAGTAATTACATCTAGGAATATAAAATTTAGGTAACCATGTTATAATTTATTGTTTAAAACTTTTAACCGACACGTAGTTAACACACATTTATTTTAAATAAAAAATCCACTTGTGATCCATGTATGGAACTTATCAATGTTTCTATGTGTACTCATATTATGCAAAAATATATAATAAATATCCATAAACACTTATAAAAGCTTAAGTGAATGGTATTCTTTTAGTCAGGAAGTCCATTATATTATGTTTTTGATAATCGTTTTACTGGCTGTTATATTTTCATGAACACTAAATTAAGTTTATCAATTATATCGGCCTCAGAGCTAATTGGCTGACACCTTGGCCGCTATACTCATTACAACGTAAAATCTTCCGATTCAGAATAAATTTAACACTTTCTTTGCCTTTGGAATTATGAATAGTTATCTATTACTCTGAAACAGCAAAAAAGATTTCCTGACAAGGAAATAGAACTATTGAATAACTTTTCTAGTTTTCCTTATTATTTCCTACAAGAGAACGTTAAATCTGACGAATAGTTTAGACTTTTACGACATTTCATCAAATAATATTATTACTATACTAGCCGCTCCGCGCGGTTTCACCCCCGTGGCTCCTCTCCTGTTGGTCGTAGCGTGATGATTTATAGCCTATAGCCTTCCTCGATAAATGAGCTATCTAGAACCGAAAGAATTTTTCAAATCGGACCAGTAGTTCTCGAGATTAGCGCGTTCAAACAAACAAACAAACAAACTCTTCAGCTTTATAATATTAGTATAGATTATTAATTCGTTGAATCTTTGGTTTTATAAAACTTCATTACAATTTTGTTGTTATTTACATATACACGTACTTACGTATTATGTACCTACAGTACGATACAAAATAGCTTTCCTGTCAAGTTGGTTGCATAAGTTTTCATTGTTTCCTCTTAAGAAAATCGATAACGTTGGAAAATTACCTACAGGATAGAGATTTTATTATGGATGTCATAGACTCATTATTCGTGATTTTCTTTAAAAATGGTACATACCTAAGTAATATAAGCACTTCCTACTGAATAAATAATTCAAAGGAAAATGTATTTTTCTTAGAGTGGATTTTTGTAGTTTCACTTCAGGAATTTCAATTGAAAATTTTTGATGATTTTGTTATCTTTGAAACTTTGCCATGGAAGTTTCACTTCTGACACGTGTGCTCGGCACACATGATCTTTTTATTTGGTAAATCAGCACCATTACAATAGACTAATATTTAATAGTATTTTTTCTGTTCAAACTTATTGAGATAAAACTTTTTACACGTCTTATCATTTTAGCTTGATTAGGTATGTTCCAGAGTTACTCGATAGTCGATATCATTTAAAAAGACGTTAATACCGCATTTTTATATTTTCCTTTTTAAATATATACATACATATCACGTAAGTATTTTTGAAATCGTTGAAATCGGTATTATATTGTAACTGATATTGTTATGTACAAAAAATCATATAAGGAAAGCGTATGTTACGGATTTTTTACGAGATGAAAATTTTCAATCACGTAGGAAGTAGGAACATCCAAATTTTCGCTGTAAATGTGAAATTGAGATTAGTTTTCAGGGCCTAACAATTAGAGAAGTAGCAAGCACCTATTTTGTATTAAACCCATGTTGCGGTAGGTAAAGGTAACGGGTAAATGATTTCTGCTGGTATACTTTTTCTCTTTTCCGTTGGCCTACAAACAAAGTTTTAATGAGCATGATACTACGATCATATTTCAATTATTTTTTGCATTAAAATAATATAATTTAACTGAAATAAGTAATTGAATTAAATACCTTTTTACAGTTTATTTTACAGCTCATCTGCTATGTACACGTGTAAAAAGTAAAAAAATAAAATAAAATAAGTTTCATTTTCAAGAATTTGTCTGGTGCAAGTCTGCCGACTGTTACATCATTCATTATAAGACGTGAGCACATTTCACATGATCTGAATTTACTTTCATTGCTGAGAATGTTTTCAGTGTCGTATGTTAATCTTAACGTGTGCTTCAATGGAAGACGTGACATACAGACATATTCGCGAATGATGAACTTTTCACGCGCCTTGGTACTACGTTTACGGTCGTTGAATTGGCATCACATTGCGTGCCTTCGCTTATTTAAAATTGGTGTTATCATATTCAGTTTCGGAATGCATCTCGCTCCTCCGTTGAGAATGGCATTCATGATTTATTAACAACTTTCGTACGGCAGTTTTATGTTGATATAAGTATGATTTTATAAGTATGATTTTATTAATTTTTTAACATGGGATTAAAATATGTATAACAAAACTGTTGGTATTAGGGCCGGATTTTTTTTAGCTGATCAATTTAATAGTTAATTAAATAGCTATCAATCTTGTGTTTAAAACACAAAAACCTTACAACTAATTGTTTCGATTACAGTCCAATAACGTAATTTATTACTAAAATTGCGTCGTTTTATCTTCCGAGTAATTTGTAAGGTCGAAACGTAATATATTTTTTGCTCTAACAAAAAACACAATTGTTATAGCAAAGGAAATTCCAGATGTTAGTCACAACTCGCGCGTCAGTAATAAAACTAATCTCGAGGTCATTTCAATCAAATTGGATTTTGTTGGTACATATTATATTGAATTAAACAGATTTCTTAATAATTGAAAAGAGGTCTATGTGACCCATGATTTCCTCTTATGTTGTTATTTGTTGATACTAGCATGGAAAATAGATTACTTAGAATACATTATTGATAATCATAATTATATAGGTACCACATATATATTTATTTATTTTATTTATTTATAACACTTTACTATGCTAGTTATACAAATTACTTAAAACTAAAACTTATAGCTAAACTAGCACAGAGGGCGGCCTTATCACTAAAGAGTGATCTCTTCCAGGCAATATATACCTAATATATGTAGTTATGTTAAAACTGAGCCATGTATAAAAAAGTGAAATAATGTTTTAATTTCTTTCTATATTTCGAATTTGTGGTTACCATAGTGATACTATGTATTTCAGATTAGGTTATGTTCAAACTTCAACTAACTAGAACATAACCATTTTTGTTTATTTTTCACTCGATCAGCTCTACGTCTACTACTATTTACATATTTTGAGGATTTCGCACGTGTTTACAAAATCGATGATACAATAATAATATTCACAACAATGCGGTTTCAACCCGCACGTGACTTCTCCCAGCGATAGGGTGACCAAACAATTCGGACAAACAAAACTACATCGATTATATTCAAAATTTATTACATACTTCGTAGGTAATTTCTAGAAACTTTTAATTTTAATTCAATTATTTAATTTTCTAAGTCTGTACGGGTGTTACAGTAAAACGGCGGCATTGTTCCGTGTCGGACAAGGCCGGCTGATGTAATAACAGCGGCGCTTGCAGCAGACACGCGGTCAACGACCTTGCATTTGTCCGCGGCCTATCGATAACTACAAAACGTGCTGTACATCACTAGTGACCCAGAAGTGCATGTGATTAACTGTACGAGCAGACATGTGACGTATGAATTATCTATTTTTAAAGCAATGCGTGCGTAGCGACGATTTAAATAATAACGGAAAATGGTTAATTGTATAATTACAATTTTGGTTTTTTAAGTTTTTATAAGTTTTTTCTCGACTATTTTTATCAAAACGCTATTTACTTTTACTTTCATATGATTTGGAAAGACATAAGGTTAATATTTTATTTTGATTTATTTAGTGTAAATTTCGAGTCATTAGTTAGGCATACCAAATTGAAATTAATGTAGCTTGTAAATGTTAAGAAGAAGAGGGCATATCAAAGGGCAAGAGAACGAATTGAAAAAAATGACACATACCTACACACTTACACAGCAGCTGAAATAGGCAACAGTGCCAATGCCTAAGATTTTATTGTAAAATTTTAAGACAGCTGTGCATTCCTGCCCGAATGATAAGTACTTATCAATACTCGGGAAGGTCCTATTTGTCATTTGATATAGTTTATATAACAAGTATAATCATATCTACCTAGTATTTGAATTCGAGCCGCTGAATTTTCTTACAAACTAAAAAAGTTAAATTCACTACAACTTTATTATACGAACTTCTCATAGAACGAGCGGTTTTTGCCAATATTTTGCTTCAAACGGGAGCAAAACTAAAAATTTCAATATTTCGGGAAAAATGAACCATCTTCGAATGGCCACAGTTTAGTCGTTATAAGGTTTAGAGAGCTTTAATTAGGCTTAAATTGTTGCAAATTTAATAACCTTAATTTATGTACTGAATGATACTTGTCGGAAACGCATAGTTTATGACTTTTAGAGAAAAAAGTGAAAAAAGTCCAAAATTTTCGCAGTTTATCACGTCACACGTGGTGCGCAGCGAGCACAACTTTTTCGAAGTTGCAAATTGGGATTTTCATCACCCTAACTGATCCAAAAAACGTAGGTAGATACCAAAAATTCAGAACTACATCGTGCTTTGCGAATTTAGGGTTTTTTAGTGTCGATTTCTACTGGCCTATGTAACAATATTGTCAAAGCAATTTAGTAAAACGATGTACCGACGTCATTCTTTTCTTTAATTATTGAATTCAAATTCATCATGTAAATACAAACATTGCGGTAACAAGACGTAATACTTAACTGCTATTGTTTTTGTACAAATAAACTATTACCGTAGTATATTATTATTAGTCTGTGCTATTACGTAGGTATATAGAATTATATATACTACCACATTGCAGCAACTGCAATGATTTCTACAATTTTTATATTAACTTCAGTTGACATTTTTTTCTCCGTGACATGAAGAAAAAAATCCATAAGTATATATCTAGGTATATATAAGGATTTTTTTGCTCTTAGATATAACAGCGAAAAAGCTTTTTTTCTTTGCTACGAATCTTTTCTACTAATAGATTAGGTACTAATTTACAGTTAAAAGTCGATGTGACGGAGAAGATAGATAGGCCTGATAAAAATATTTGGTTTACGCTGATATTTGACGCCAGACCACAGTATAATAACTTGAAGCTAGGCCAGACAGACAAAACCAAATATAATAGTAAATATTAGTCATGAAGTTACCATAATCACCAACCTTCAGCATTGTCCGTCATAATAGCTATACCATCATAATATAAGACTTTTTGCTACAAATTTAACACTTGGTTACCCATGTAGGTATCTTTTTTTTAATATTTACGTACATTGTATCATTCCATCTATAGTCTGGATAAATTATTTTATCATTTAAAAAGAACTAGGAGCAAGGTTGTGCAGAATATATCTAATAAAATTCACGGACAAATTAACTTGGTATTGTTTAGAAATAATTGAAAGTGTTGAACTGCTGATGAAATATATTAACCTATTACAGATACATATTCTTATAATAACGCTTTACTATTAAATATTACTGTTGAAAGTAGAGCCATTGTGATTGACTCGTTAAATTGTTAAAGGTCAAGATAAAATACCCCAATGTTGAGGACAACAGGAAATTTTCCTAATATAAAATGTACCTAAAAAACAAACGAAACTTGTATTTTCGTTCACCGGTGTTTATCTATTTGATTATATCAAAATGCTAATTTTCCAGACAATGAAAGTACATGTTTTGATGGCATTTAACAAACAAATAATTCTAAGAAAGAGTTCTATATCATTGAGGAGTAATATTCTATTTTGTTTTCTGCGCCCTTCTTTACCATAATTTTACTATTATAATATATTATTTAACGTATGTTTGAGAACATTATTACGAGCCACGACATATTAAAAGAGGCTCTACTTAAATCTTGTCTGTGTTATAAACTCGCGTGTTCGACATAAGGTCAATAGTCAATGTTTGTAAATTATATTGCGTATCATTGTCGTTACGACTCTTAGTTCAAGAGCCGTTTAATATTTACGTCGAAAGTTAATTTAAATAAAACGTAGTTACTAAATTTAAAACATTAATTAGATACAATTTGGTTTTATAGTATGGATTAAAATTTAAAATGCTATTTGCATTATTGACATTGAACTTAAAATTTTGATATCTTAATGAGTACATTTTACGTACTCTTCATAATTCGTATCGGTACTTGAAATAAAAGAAGAAATTATCAAAGGTATTTTTAATTTTTCTTCAATTGTTGTTTTTTACGAGTAAGATCCACAAGTCCTCTCGGTTTTATCACGTTTTATGTTCACGTATTAATCACTGTATCAAAGAGTGGATGATGTTGATCATGTAAGAGATTTATTTAAAGCTCTTGCGTTTAAGATCACGTTGTAACCATACTCTCGTGAACGGGGCGTGTTACACTTTTTTCTCACATATACACATTTTAGTTAGGTGCATTCTATTTTAATCAATCTTATACACAAAGTATAATATCAATTTATCATTTTAGCGTTAAGTAATGGGATAACTACTAATATGAATATATTATATAGGTTTAATTGATAATTTTTCACGATTTTCTGATCAAGTGCGCGCATTCACAATGAAATTAACCAATCTAATTAGAATTAATATAAGAAAGGAAAATCCTAATTGAAGCTAATTGAGCCTTAAAAAAGATACCATCACATTCTTCATTTTTACCCTATGAATCTTGCAAGATGAAACTGAAAATGTAGATTGAGTAGATA
>CAJQZN010010485.1:0-14044 GCA_907164685.1 Colias eurytheme | reverse complement strand
TACTCATTAGGTTAAGTACTTTCGATATCAGTTTAAAGTTTTTTGTTATCTGTAATACTTACGGAAAAATCGCCTGTGCACACTTAACGATTACACCCTGTATATTGTCAAAAACATCCATACAAGGAAGGAATTTATTTTTATTTTTTAGCTCAGTTTAGTAATAAATTTTACTAACAGTTCGTTTAATTATTTATGGTAGTAAGTAGTAACTACCTACTATGCAGTCACTATTCCACGCGGACGAAGTCGCGGGCACAGCTAGTAACACAATAAAATAAAGAATATCCAAGGAGGATATTTGATAAGGATATTTTACGATATTAACCTACCACTACTACACTGCAATATACAGAGCAAAATCAAGAATAGGTACCTTCAACATAACAATATAAATAAGATAATCCGCATTTGATCTGAACCGCAATAATTGACGGAAACCGCAAATCATATGAAGATGCCCACCTCAATATAAACGTTGACACGGCCCATATAATTCGCAACCTCTATTAACTTGGCAATCTCGAGTCCCGTGAACATTAGAGCCCGGGCCTGCACGCTACCAACTTAATGTCGACGTCTTAAATCTATGTTGAGAATGGTCCATTACATTTCTTTGCTGTATTTGTGCCTTACATTTTTTTCTGGGTTTCATTCACCTTGTTAGCTTTATGATTCCATTGTTATTTATTGTAGTCTTGTGTTGGGCCTTTATTGCTTCGCTTTAGTTTGTTGCTTAAAATTCGTTTTGTTTAAATCGAAGCAAACATTTGATAAGTATGCTACCTTAATTTTTTGGATTACTGCATTTCAAATTATTACAGTTATTAAAAACGCACGAACCCCAATTCATAAAAAAATTTGTTCTAAAGACCATTAAAAATGTATTTTTATAATTTTAATTCACTATTATGTCTCTACAGATTTAAAAACAACCTTATTTTTATAACTAAAGTTCACCAGATAATGCTATGCTTGAATTTCCGCCTTGTTTGTGCTGCAGAATGTTTGGAGTATGCAAAAGATGGCCCGTGTTTACCCCCTTCAGATGTGAGATGTTCTACGGAATAATATGCACATAAAATGGTACAGAATTAATGTTTTCCAACATAATCTTATATATAAAATTCTCGTGTCACAATGTTAGTCTGCATGTACTCCTCCGAAACGGGTGGACCGATTCTCATGAAATTTTCTGTGCATATCGGGTAAGTCTGAGAATCGGTCAACATCTATTTTTCATATGTACCACGGGCGAAGCCGGGGCGGACCGCTAGTATTATACAAATATAAGTTTTATATAAAGCAGCACGTAATTATGGATCACATTGGTAGGATATAGCGCATTCATTTTTTTTTCGCATTCATTCCTAATTGTAAGATAAATTTTATTATGTGTTTGGCTGTGTTTTTTTTTGGCAATAAATTTCTTTTCTTTCTTTCTTTCTTTCTTTCATTCATTTATTGAAGAACTTTAAAAAAACATCCTTTAGATCAGTTATGAGGTAGAGTATTATTCTATTCCCACAATTTTTACTAATATTTAATCCAATTTCACTCAACTGCTTATTATTTAGATACTTTCAACATACTTTTTCAATGAGGGAGCGTAAAGCTTAAACGTTTTTTCAATTACAAGACAGCATTTAGTGTTTTCATAGTCCCGTAGTCCAACAGAGGATATTACACGAGCAATTATTTAAAAAGAAAATTTCATTCGAGCAACAACGGTTTATACTCCATTGGACCTTGATTCCGTTTTCCTTTGTGAAGAGCGCGGAGAACGTCTCAAAGTGATCGAATTATTCTGCAGATCTTTGTTCTTATGCGTCTTCACTTTGTCTTTAAAATAATGGAAATAAACGATGAATTCATATAAAGTTTATAATGTTTTGAGTAAGGTGCGGTTTGGAGGTCTTGATATGATTTAATTACGTGAGATTTATTTTTTAATTTGAAACAATGTATCATTGATAAGCGAACAATGAGATTGAATAATGTAACTATTGCCGATCTTGTCCATGGTGACAGAACATTCGAGAAGGCGACACAGCATTGAAAGCCTTAAAAAATATGCACAATATATTATTAAAAAAAATAAGTAAATCAAATGCAATCTTAAAGGTGTTTGCCTAAGAATCGATTTCTTTATTGCGATTTATAACTTCCCCTACACATTTGGAAGACATAAGCGATTGTATAGAAGCAATTGAATCGAACAGCATTTTCGTTTATTCAGTAGCAATCGCTCACAATTAAGCCGGTGAGCGAGCAATGACTATTGATGTTTGTGCCTTCTGTTTTTTATGTCATTGCAATAATCCCGATGTATTCCGTTTTACTGAAAATTCAATTCTTCCCAATTCTATTGTGTGCCATTTCCATCCTTCCTTTATGGGAGCAATTCAGATGGTATTAATGTAGGATTATCAAGCGCGTTTTCAAGTACCTTTTTTATGTTTTTGTCATCAGAATTTCTAATAACAAATTTGAACGTATATTGCCATCACTACAATATTGCAATGGGAATGATACATATAAAATATATAGTAAAATTACTGTATTAAGTAAAAAGGACGCAAAATAAATATTTTACTCAACAAAATAACAACAATAGCATGACACATAAACAAAATATTATGTTATCATGATAATATGGAAATAAAAATATGTTAACAGCAAATAAAATATAAACAGACTATAGGCACTAAAAACATTTAAATACTTTCTAAATAAAAATAATTAATAATAAAAGTATGTCAAAGCATCCCTTATAAAAAGTAGGTCATTCTATTTGTACAGCGCTTATATAACCTTCGCTGGTTTTCAGTGCCCGTTTTATATAACCTAAGACCAATTTGTAGTGCCATTAATTAATATTTTATCTGATAATAACTATTTATGTTTCATAAATACTTTCCATTGTATACTTTAATTAACAACACAATACATGAAAATACTGTTAGTATTGTCAATTAATTATTCTGCTGTTTTTGGTTAATGCATTTAAATAAATTTCAGTACAAATACGCCTTGAAACACTAATAGATCACGAGATTATCAACAAAAGCACAGAAAGCATTAACAGCTAACTAAAATATTTTTGATAAAACGTCGAGTCGATCGAAAATCGATTCCATCGAATTTTATTTTCTTCCCTTCAATAAATAAATAGCGTGCATTATAAAGTGGCAATCAGTATCAAATAATACGCAGAATTCGCCGGGGAAATAATACAATTCCAATCTACTTTCAATTGGCTATGTGTCCAGGGAACTTAGTATTAATTTTAAACACCCGGGGAAAGAAAGTACTTACTTACTTACTCCTATCGCGCTGAAGCCCCAAAGTGGGTCTTGGCCTCTGAGACGAGAACTCGACTCGGAAAAAGAAAGTAGGTACCTTTATTGTAAGCTTTTTCTTCCTGCCCCTGTACAATGATTCCTTAAAGCAGTATTATTTCCAGTGTGAAACAATGACAGCGCTATAGTCACAGATCGTCTAGCGTCATCTCTTTTCTAGTAAGTAATATAACTTATTAAGAGAATCAAGTTTTAATCTTCCATAAGCAATTCTTAAAATGGCATAAAACTGACTTCTGTTCTTTATTTTTTACCAAATGCTTGCACGATACACGTCTTTTCGTGGTAAACAGTTTTATTTCATGTGTGTGTATAACTACATTTTTAATAGGAATATTCAAATCTATTCTATAAAATTTTGTTATAAGTATTATTATGTTACACTTCATTAAGCCTTTTGTTTGAAGCCTCTGTCTGAAAGTTTTAAGTGCCATTTAATAAATGGCTATGAATATTTACATATTCACCTTCATACTTCAATAGAAGGTATACATGTATCGTCTGCCTACAGAATTCTTAAGTTTACGAACGTCCTCTATGAACGTATTACATTGCTACTTTAAACAGATAAAAACTATCATCAGCATACCAAAAAGAGCAATGAACTGCAAAATGGTTTTAAAATTGTTTCGTACCAACTAAAGAGTCTTGATGAACACGTTCAAGTTGGCTAATTTGATAAGTACTTGTATTAATTAGTGCTGCCAAAGGAAGTTTTGAGGGCTCTAGAAAGCGCTACAGTACCTATGTCTTTTAGGACTCTTATTTAGTACATACATGTTGTGCATATACTATGAAATTAGATCAATAAATTAAGAAATCCTTAATAAATAATATATAAGAATAATAAAATTGCATCTTGATTTTTTTGGTATTATCATGAAAACTTTTATTACATCGGATAACAAAGGTAACGAGTTCCTTTTCGATGCGAAACAAGGTAACATGAATGTTTGTTACATAACAATTTTATCATTAGTAAGTAACCTAGACAAGTAACATAATTATAAAATAATATATTTTTGCTCAATAAGAACAGAGAAGAAAACCGCTTGATTAGATAATATGCACTAAGCTTTAAGCTTTGCTATCTTTCTACCCGTGTACTCTCTCTGTAACAATAGAAAATCGCACTTATTAATGACAAGCCACAAATTAAAAATAATCTTTTTTCGCAATAACCGAGGCTATTCCCGACACGCCATAGCGGGAAATACATTTCAATTATATTGAAACAATTACCACAAATCATACGGCCACTAAACTAGCTATTTTGGCAATAATGAATAATTATTATTTGTCATCATCATAAGTGATTCTTAGATACATGTTTGTTATATGACACTAAAAAAAATAACAAAAGCAAAAGCAAGCATGTTTTTTCTATTCATCCTTCTACGTAAGTATCATCAGTAATTTCATTTGATAAATACCTCAAAATTTTACTGAAATCTGTTGTCAAATTAAAAACCGTAATGATAAGTAATTCCCGGCTTCATTAAATTTTAAAACTCCATCCAAATTTTCCGGAATTGACACGGAATTTTATATCAGCGTGTACTCTAGATCTCGTGATAAGAATAATAATTATATAAAACATTCATTGTTGTGAACAAAGGGTGTGAATTTGTATTCACAACAAGTCGTGGAGTTTATTTTATGGTAGGAGAAGGTAGATGAGCAAACCGCAGACACGTCGATTGATGGCAACATAATTATAATCAACTAGCTTTCCGCCCGCGGCTTCGCCCGCGTGTTCAAGGAAAAATTAACAGTATTCTTAGATGTCCCATAATTTAGTTTACTAACATTTATCAGAATATAATTATACATTTCAAAGTGATTTCATTCAGATTTTTCAGTGTGAATAAGATTTTTGAAGTAAAAAGTAGCCCATGTATCACTCTCTAGCCTTCTAATCGTATCTCTTGTTCTTTTTTGTTAATTTTCTGCTTTTTATTGCTTTGTAAGTACTTAAATTTCTTGGCATGTTACATTTACACAACTTTCTCTACAACTTCTACAGATTTAAACATTTTAAACTACTAAACTTCTTTCACGACGTCAATAAACTCTTCATGGAGGTTTAATTCCGCTTGTTTATTGGCTAAACGGCAGTTATAGCACGCAAGCCCAGTTACAATCTGCGCACAAGTACGTGATACTATTTCTTATTTCTTCTGCTATGCAATGTAACTGACTTCTGTAGTTTTGAAGCTTTATAATGTGTTCATTATCATGAAACAATTTGGTTCAGTTTTATGAGTGAAAATAAAACGTTTCAACTTTCAACAAAGTGACCGTGCTACTTATCTAGGATTTGTTATGCCTATGGAGCTTCTATACGTTATATTTATTAACGATAATAGTATATACCATGCTTCCATTCAGTATATAGAATACTAAACTAAAACCAGAAAAATAGTTTCATTCCTTTAGCTGTAGCAAAAGCAGGTAGATCAACCGCGCCAATTGTCAAATCAATTTTATCACAGACTCGCGATAAATTTTCGTTTAGTTCACTACAGAATACACTCTGCAGGATTATAACCCCTAATCTTACAGGAGTAATGAGTAGATTCCTATGAAAGCAGATCCGATCTGTTCAATTTGTCGGCGGTGTGTGCAAACAAGTGTTCCTGATTGGAGTGTTTGTCCGATATGTTGCGTCAAACTGTAACGAACTATAGAGGTTATTGCTTAAGGATTTTTTAGTTTATATTTATTTTGTTCTGGTAGGTTATTCATCAAGCTAAGCAAAGGATACGGTTATATTTGGCTAATTGGAAGACTTTCCAAACTGGATATTATTACCATTATTTTGTTGACGTAGAGGGGGTTTTGTCTGAGTTTTGATTTAGTAAACATTTTGTTTCCTTTTTTTTTCCATTTCAATTTATTACTCTGTTTACTAAAAATGTTCCTTACAGAACAGTCTCCCCAAGACCATAATCATTATAGAAGAAAGTCAATAAAAGGTGTAACCGCACCGCCTTTGTTCATATCTACAGGATTAATGGGATTATACATGCACCAAGCGTTAATAATAGATGGTAAGTACGTTTCCCACTGAAGTGAAATGGCAAACAATGGAGCATCAGCGAACACCTGATATACAGAGAACAACGGTAATTGGTAATGCGTATCGATTTGTATTACGAGTAATAAATCACGCTATATTGCATAGATCGTCTACTCCTTTTGGTATTACGTTCAATGTTATGACGTCATATTCAGAATGAAATTTCAGGTACAGTGGAGTAGAAATTAGGTGTATTCAAAATTATGAATGATGCGTGTTATAGAAGTAGTGATCCCCTTTAAATGAAATTGAATGTATTGTGTTCAATCAAAAGGATAAATTATTGTTACCAGAAACAAAAACGATATTTAATAATATTATGTCTTTCACCGCAAGACTATAAAGACCGTGAGATTGTATATTCAATATTCTAATATTTCAATATATAAAATTATATTTATTGTTCTAGTACGTATAAGTTATTTATAAGTTATTTTACTTATAAGTTATTTATAAACATATTTTAATACATATTACTGCTGTATTTTTAAAGTCGTGGATTATATGGCATAAAAGCTTGTAAATTATTTTTAATCCATACTGAAGTATTTTTATAATCGTATGTTGCTTTTAAATGCTTCCACGTGGCTTCCACTTATAAAACGTTTCAAGCTTTTATATGAAACTTGTATAGTATTCATCCTCTTCATTTAAATTACGTCAGTTAAAATAACCAGCGTCTTTAAAAGATTTATTTGCATTTAAACAAGCTCAAAAATTAAATGAAAACGCTCAAATTTCATTAATTTGACGCGATTTGCTGTCCTTTTAAAAGCAAAAGCTCGCTAAGCCAATTAATACAGGCTAACGAACGCTCGAACGCCTAAATCCGTTTTATGCTTTAAAATGGCACAGTTACAGAGACGATTTGTTGGAAAAACTAAAAAGTATTGCTGTTGAGAAATTTTATACGCGAATTAGGCAGCGGTAACTGTACAAGGTAAGCTCGTATTACAAGCGTGGGCTTTGCTGCTATAATAATTATACGTACGACATGGGTAAATTCTGTAAGAGCTATTCCTAAGGTTATATAATATGAGAATTTCCATTCCAGGACAATTATTTTGGGATTCACTGATCTATTCTTAGATATCTCTAATTGCTCTTCTAAACGCTTTTATGCAGTGAAAATATATGAGTGATCATATTTTGTCGATAAAGTTTTATTTCTTTATTATTTTACATAAATATAATGAACAAAAAAAAGTAAGTTACTCAACATTAATCGATCACGTAGATGCAAATTAGATGAAGTTTTAATACGTCTTATAAAAAAGCGGTTACACTTCTCTTTGATATGCCTAAATATAATACAAATGTTGATAAAAATAAATATCTAAAAAAACTTAAATTAATACAAAGATGGAAATAAAGCCCTTAGATTCAGTATAATCACGTATTTCGCATTACGTGCTAAGAAAGGGCAAACGTAAGGCAGCTACATAATCGTCGTCTTTGCATGCTATTTCTGGCATCGCGTTTCACCCTTGTTGACTTTGTAAAGATAATTCGTATTAAAATATAAAGTTATCATGTAGCAGATCGCAAGCAGTCTCTGAATGGTTAAGGCTTCTGACAATAAAATAATATTATGAAGGCATGTATTAAGTTCAGAGAGCCTATTACAGCGTTAAGGAATATATGGAAGATGAAAATCCATGGAGGCTTGTCGCGTAGGAATCACATGACAGTTCTTTAGCTTATATTATGTAGTTACTTATATATAATTACTATGTATTAAATTGTAATATTGTCATAATTTTAAAAGAGCAACTGTGGAGTTCCTTGCCGGTTCTTCTTCATAGATACTGCTTTCCGAATCGGAGGTAATTGTTAAAAAATGTTATGACGATTAAAAAGTTCTTATAAATAGAAGTCTAATCGAATAAATAAATGTTTGAGTTCGAGTTTGCATGGTTAAAAACCGGCGGCCAAGAAGGAAAAAGTTAAAGACTTATGACATCTTCCGTCCCGCGCTAGGCCAGCGGATTATGATATTTTCAAAGCTGACCTTTGTCTCTGCAGTGGGAACAAATGATCTAATAAAGATTTTTTTGTTAAACTGTACGCTATAATTTATCAAAATGATTTTAAAATATGATTTACAATATATTAAACATCAAGATCTAGCATCTTGATGTTTAATATATCTTGATGTTTAATAAACATCAAGATCTAGCATCTTGATGTTTAATATATATATGAAATATTCAGAGTAATAAAATATGCACACAAGATACATAAATATTGATAAAAATTACGAATAAAATAACTGAATAAAATGCAACCATAAATACACAGTTTGATACGGATCGTTGCAGTTGGAAATGAATGCGGTATTTTACGATACCTATGTAACCTTAATACCATGAAAATGTTAGTTTTGCGGATAGTAAATTTACAACTTTATTAAATAAGCTCGTATTCCGTGATATCATTTTCATATAATTTAAGTACGTATCCATTTACGTACGTACGTACTTGTAATAACGAAATATTAACGCATAGAAACTAAGTTTAATTTTAAAGGACTTACTAGGTACTTAAATAAAAGGTTACATTTATGTATATACAATATTATTAGTACATAGTATTAGTTAGATTGCTTTCTTCAATAATTATTCAATTGTGTTTCCATTTACCTAATTGTTTACCCCACACACAGACTGCTGAAAATTCATATAGGTACAGTTCCATGTCTCAAAAACATAAAATAGGCATAATAGAACATCACATTTTAACTATGATGGTAACATATAAAACCGTTCAAACAAGAAATAAATAAATGCAAATTTTACAATTATTGTTATTCCGTTTGCATCCAACGATATAACACAACCATCATTCAATTCAGCGTTCAAAACATTCTAAATCCGTGAATAATACAGAAAACGTAAATAAGAATTTACAGCTATAGATTGCATTGTCACATTTATTCACTCGACTGCTTTATCCTTGTCGAACATTAATCTATACTGACATCGATACTATGCTGAAAATGCGAGGTTCAGATAAAGCAGGGCTTTAACAATGCCGTTGAAATATAGTATTGATTTAACTATGCAAGGATTTTGTAAATCGCGCAATGAAAGTCGGGTTATGTTTTTATTGCATGCTGGAATGGATACCAGCCGATGAAGCTTTTTTTTGTGACGGTATCTGTTAAAAAATGTGTTTATAAGCAGCTTGTTTACAAAAAGGTCTAGTTAGTTTTATTCTTTATGATTAGAACCTTTTTCTTGACGCATTAGGTTGGATTGTTGGTTGATTGTTGTAGTTGAGTTGGATTTTATATTAGTCTTTAATCTATTGCGGTAAATTTTTTTTTCAGGACAATTTCTCACACACGGCACGATCTGATCCCATACTAAGCTTTCGCTTGTGTTATGGTAACCTGCAGATGGCTGATAAACATACATAATGTATAATTTTAAATGTGTAGGTAGTTTGAAATGTAACTGCTACGCCTGGTTATCTAAGCATAGCAAGCCAGACATGTGGGAGTTATGTTTAGAAAACCCAGGTACATAATATAAGTGCAAGTGTTGTAAACATTTTTTCCCTTTCCTCAATCTTGAATCATAAATTTCCCCTTCAAAAATATCGTTCAAATAGGAAGGCCTAAAACATCATAGGGGGAGGGATAAAACATCTAAATCAATCAAAATAAGTAAAGCAAACCTTTCCAGGGATTTAAGGATGAAGTTAATTTATCGTCTCTCGTTATCTCTATTACATTTATGATGCCTTATATTTTAATAAAAATGGATTATAAATTGGAAAGGTAGTTTCGTATATATGTTTGTAACAAGTTATAGATTTTAAATTTTCGTACTTATAATCTATATCTAAGTAATCGACAGGCTTCAAATAAGTTAACTTTACATTTATTGGAGTAAAACTTCTTTAGTGTTGAGATTAAAATTTCAAGGTCGCGCATGGTAATACCCCCACATCATGGAGTGGCGACGATTTGGGTATCTATGAGTCTTGGCAAAGAAGTTTCACTTCTGACACGTGTGCAGAGCACACATGCTCCTTTTTATATTTATTTATATTTCATGTATTGCTTAATTTACTGTTACATTTTTCAGTGTTCCTAAAATATTTGAATATTGTGATATGGATTAAAGATTTCACCTGTTTGCTAATCCATTTTGTTCCCAGCAACATTTACTCATCGAATATGTATGGTGAATCTCGTGCAAAATCACTGAAATTTTAACAGTATACTGATGTTCAGTATTAATGAATTGGCTAGCTTGAAACAAAAACGCGTTTTGAGATTGGTCGACTCAACCTACGGGAAAATGAAAATAGTGAATAGAAATATAGGTTGATTAAAAATTTTAATTACTTATAGTTTTTATGAACGATAGATTAAAAAACTAAACAAAAAAAATAATTTTGTTATAATTGCTATCCAAATTGTGGGCACAATCAATAAATCAAACATACCGACTGAATATTGTTATAAATATATTGTTAGCGTCTGACACAAAAAGAGAGTAATATAGACATAATTTGTTCATTTTAGATAGTTCTTATCTAATAAACTATTTGTATAATTCCTGTATAAAAACTCATCATCATTTCCACCAAAACGAAAATGAAGCAATTGTAGGGAATCGTATTATGTTTTGGGTAAGATTTTAATGCATTTTCTGTACCACTAACATATTATATTTAATGGTAATTATTATAATTTTACACGAACCTATAAAGGATCAGCACTTATAGTACACGTACATACAACAATAAGAACCAATCAACACTTCGATAAACCAATCTATCGGTTTTCCCAGATCCTGAGCCCAGTGGGAACTAAGTAAAATTCCCATACTAATGAATATTCAGATGGACTCTGCCGTACTCAAATAATGCGCTTACCAACTTAGTGCACGTTGGTTTTAATTGAATAGGTGGAGACTAGACTAAAATATCTGTTCAGTTTTCCTGCGAAAAAAAGCTTTGGTGAAGAAAATTGTATTATCTTTGTACCGTTTATGCTAAGTAAAACCTGTAAAATGTGTTAATAAATTGTTAGTTTGTAGGTAATAGGTAAATGACACATCACATAAAACACGAAAACATAAATAGAGCACCACAAATCCTTAAATATTATAAATTGCAGATGTACTTGTATCTGATGATGTTATTATAAAATGTATTATAGTATATTCTATACTATGAAGAGTTTGTTTGTTTGCTTGAACGCGCTAATCTCAGGAACTACTGCAGGTCCGATTTGAAAAATTCTTTCGGTGTTTGATAGCCCATTCATCGAGGAAGGCTATAGGCTATATATCATCACGCTAAGACTAACAGGAGCGGAGCCACGCGGGTGAAACCGCGGAGCGCAGCTAGTGTATTATTAAGTGCAAACTCTACATTAAACGAGTCAATATTGCTTCTTTAAGTGTTTTTCCTGTTATGTAAAGTGTATTTTTTAAGCAGTCAACACTTTCTTCAGCTAGTAATAAATAATACACGTACTTGCTGATTTTTTATATAAAATAATTATATGATTTTACAAAGGTTTAAACCCGCTTCATAATATGACAATAATAATAGTGAAACACGCTTGCCTGAAACGCCCGGATATTACAGAAGCCAGCGTTTAAAGTATTGACAACAGGATATGATGGATATTGAATTTAATGTACAAGCTTATTTATAGACCAATACTTACCAAAAAAAAGAAAAAAAAATTAAAGTAAGTAAATTTTAATGTAATTAATGTGAAGTACTATTTTGGTTGTTTGTTACAGAATTAGATAAAGCCATGTGAACAAAACTTATTAAATAGTATACGTAGATTTTAAATAGCTGGATTATTATAGTAATACTAGCGGTCCGCCCCGGCTTTGCCCGTGGTACATATGAAAAATAGATGTTGGCCGATTCTCAGACTTACCCGATATGCACAGAAAATTTCATGAGAATCGGTCCACCCGTTTCGGAGGAGTATGCAGACTAACATTGTGACACGAGAATTTTATATATAAGATATCGTTAATACAAAATTTATTGAACATAAGTATACTTTTAATTAATTAAAAAGTATTATTTTAATTAATTAATTTCAATAGTCAAATTTAAACATAATATTATTAACACGTACTTCATATTAAACCTTATTATTATAAGGTTTAAATTCAAATTTGTGTGATCGACACCACGGTCCCAAACAAATACGTCACTGTAACAAGAAATCAGGGCGCCATAAATCAGAAATCAAACTTAAAAGCTCATCTATATCAGTTCGGATTGTTCCCGCAAAAAGGGCGTAAAGCGAAAAAGATAAACGGAAATTATTTGATCGCACCATATATCAGCGGAATGGGAGAGAAAAACAAACCCGACTCGAATAACCAATGGAATATCCATCAAACTCAATAAAAATAGAAAAGTTATTACCGAATAACGATGACAAAATTGGGATTTCATTGTTATACAAGATGACGATCACGTGCGTTGAAAGTCTCCTACCTAACTTTAAATTTAGTATACGTACTAAACTAATTAATAATATTATTTTGAAAAATCTAATAAAAAAATTGTTTGCATAAACCGGTCCCTTCTTGAAGTTTTAAGGTAAAAGTTGTTACGACATTATATTATTATGTTTATTGAATAGAATCCAGTTACTTAAAGATCTATGTGCTACTGCTACGTGTACTGTTTCGTTTAATTATTTTATTCAAAAGGTCAGTAGGTAATATTTTAATTTCGTTCCATTTCTGTACTAGCACTACACAACATAGTTAATATATTGTTATATTATTTAAAGTTGCTAATATTTTTTATAATATTATACTGTCATTTGATAACGGATAAATATGGATACAAATATGAACATGTTTTAGTGCAACATTTTTTTTACTATGCCGTAATAACTTAACATATTAACCACTACGTACAATAAAAACAAATGAAATGCCGTCTCTACGATATCTTTTCAATAATATTAGGAATATGAACAATCCACATTTCAAACAAATCAACTTATATTAGAATTTTGACCTTAGGAGTAATAATAATATGTTTTCATCTATTGTCTAGACAGCTTTTTTGGAGCTTTTTAACTTTGGGTTTGACTTAGGACTAAGAATTGAGATGAAAGATAAAGATTATATTAAAATAAAACACCAACTATTTGAATATATTCATAGTAAACAATTTACAATATATATTTTTTAATGTATTTACAAAAGAAAGAATAAAATTATTCGAAAATCTCTTGCTCTAGATCTTCCATATTATTATAAATAGATAAAAAATTTAACATTGTTATATTATAAAGGTTAATTGTTAACTTTGACTTATTAGAATTCCACCTTCGCACCAATCCAATAAACGAATTCGTATAATATTTTGGTATTTAGGTTAAGAGCAATAAATTACAAGGCCTTATCAAGTTATCTACTATTTTCCCTTTAATGATTACGATGAGAGGTTTTATTGAATATAGGTACCATTAAAGAGGATTAATTTTATGTATAACATTATTTATAGTCTAAAATTACATTAAAATTTTTGCAAATATAAAGTGAAATAAATAAGTAATTCGTTCAAATAAATGTATATTCCAATGGTG
>CAJQZN010010483.1:0-12134 GCA_907164685.1 Colias eurytheme | reverse complement strand
AAACAATTGCAAAAAATGACACATACATAGGCCGGGAGATACTGACAAAAAATTTCGGGTCATTTGTAACAGAATGGCGGTTCTACAGAGGTCTTATTACGCAATGACTAAAAGAAAAATGATGGTCAGAACTCAGAACGCTGGTACCGGCGGACTAGTCGCGTGGGCGTTAGTCGAACTCGTCGGATAAATAGCGAAAGTCAAACGATTTACAAATCGTTTGACTTTTCCGCGGTATGGCTACCATTTGGAATCGTCCGAAAAGTATGGCATGGCGATTTTAGTAAATGGCTGCACGACGATGGTTACCTGTGCAAAAGTGAGCCCGGTACAAATGGTTGAATTGTTTTTTTTAAATCAACGCATTCACGTCGGTATGGCGGACTGTAAGTCACATCGTAACTGTATGGCATGACACTACCGCCTACATCTTTTTTAAGGGCTATCGGTAAATTCTAAAATTTTTGTGTTACAAATCGTTGGACTTTCGCTTTTTATCCGACGAGTGTGACTAACGCCCACGCGACTAGTCCGCCGGTACCAGCGTTCTGACCATCATTTTTCTTTTTGTCATTGCGTACTAAGACCCCTCTAGACCGCCATCCTGTTACAAATGGCCCGAAATTTTGTGTCAGTATCTCCCGGCCTAACATGTGCAATGTGTAAATGTGTTGACGTTCCAGCTCTTCTTAATATACCTATACGCAAATATGACAAATATGAATGACCGTCGTGTCACTTTACACGAAACTTCAATTAAATCCTTACGTGAGAGTCAGTGGTTTAACTGTCTTGTTTACATTATGTTGGACGGCACTGTTCACGGTTATAGCTGCGTGGTAATGTCCATTATGGCACATTAACATCGAAACCGGAAGACGCGGTCTAGCACTCAATACATATATCATTGCTAGACTAATTTGATAATTGATGCGTAAATATTTACACATAATATTTGACATAACACATATCAATGGTATACCTCTGTACAAGTATGTATGTAACTTGGCCCTCATAGTCATTTCAAAATTCATATTTAGAAGATTAACCGCATGCAGCTTAGGCATTTCCTTTGTCCCTAAATAAGTTACAACTTACATACAATATCATATATAAATTATGAACTCACACATTATTTACGCTGTTTTCCCCCCTTTCGGTGTTAAGAAAAATGTTGGAATTCTTGTTTACAATTAATGTGATGCACAAAAAATTACTACAATTAAAGAGGTAATATTTGTTAACACAAGGTAGCAAAGATTTGGGCTTTCGGTACATAAAATTATATCAAACTGTAAAATATGTCATACCAAACATAAAAAGCATTCGTTAACAAAACACCAACCAGCCAACCATATACCTATATTACAGGAAAAACAATTGAATTATTGCTTAAATATTGTTACTAGGTATAGATTAAAAACCACATAACATAATAATAATTAATATTTCTGTGGATTCCCACTGACAAAACAATACGGTAGTAAGTATGTATAATACCATTTTGGATATACATATGTATTTATTATTTGCATAGTCTCGTTTAATGAACAAAGGAAATATTATTTGCCCCGTCTGCGACCTGCAGCGCGCGATATTTCATTCACCTCTTACGGGTTTTTCATTTTTGCGAAACAAGTAACCTTTTCTAAGGCTTCATCCATATATGTAAGTATTATTAAACCTCGTTGAGATAAGTTGATCCGTTTACACGTGTATAGACAAACAAAGCTACTTTCGCATCTGTTTTCATCCTTTGTACCCTTCCGTCTATCTTCTATAGGTATTACTTTTATTGTTCATCAAAATGCTCTTATTTTAAAAATGTTTGAACTCTTTCTAGTACCTTCAGACTTTTATTTTTGTTACCTTTAATAATTACATACAGAGCGCGAAACCACAAAAAAATTAAAGCACTTTGAGCAGTAATATCATTATATAGAAAGCTGCAAAGCTTCGGCTCTTTGGTTCCTAAAAGTTTCACTAAAACAAACGACAATTAGAACAAAAATCTGCAGGCTTAGTCAGTCTTGAGTGTAGTTATTTATATTCAGCAAAAGTTGTAAAAATAACTGACACTCGCATACATAGGACACATATTTATAGCTGTAATATAATTTCACTCATTTTAACCGTGTCACAGTGGATGTGTCATCTGTGCTCATTTTTCATAAAGTAATTCCCGTCTTTAGTCTCATTATTTTTAAACGATCTCGATAATATTATAAATCTTAAAAATTTAATATTTGTTGCTCTTACTCACAAACCTTCTAAAACTATAGCTGATATGGCTAATTTTTACATGCAAGTGATGGCCTGAATTTCGTATGGAATTACATAAATACAAGACTGCACAAAACGGATTGATTTTAACAAAAAAACAAGGCTATTTTTTATTCGAAATCGAGTCAAGCATCATGATTCATAATAATATATTATTTTCTTATTTAAATGGTTTCTTCTGTACTGATACGATAAATAAAATAACTTTTAATCATCTATTTTTATTAATTGAATCTTACAATAATTCAACCCCCAATATTCAATTCTACAAGTGATAAGACGATTAGAAATCGGAATGTACCCGGCGTGTCTGTAGACGATACTTGCAATAAACACGGGCGGAAGTAGGGCGCTCGGCAAACCGTACACGGCACCAATTACTTTAGTAACCATTCCTCTGGTAGAAATAGAATATAGCACTAACATAATGCGTATCTATACATACACTTATAGTTTGTTTTTGTACCTAAGTAATTTAAAACTAAAAGTAAAAAAAAATTGCATGAGAAGAAAGTTTCATTATATTATACGTGAGTGACGACTTGGCCATATTAATTTGCTTTTAACCTGGTCGTAAGTCGTACTTTTGGCTCTCTTGGAATTACATTTTAGACGCTTATAGAATTTAATTAAAATATCTTTTGATAAATTGTTTCTTAATATATTTAGAACATAATGATATATTTTGTTTACTTTGTAAGTAACATGTACTATAGTCGAGCCAATTTAATAGGCTACATTTGACGTCTATTAATTTTAGGTATCAGGTTTAGGTTAGGTATTTAGGTTTTAAAGAGGTATCAGGTAACCTGCTTAAAAACATCGATTAAAGTGAATTAATCGATACGGACTTGAAACATTATTTTGTCAATCGAACTTGAAACACATGTCAATTTTAAAATTCATCAGGCGAATCCCTGTCCCAGTAGGTAATATACTTTCTTTCGTAAATTTAAGGAGCAAAATAAGACAAGCATCTACATAATTAAAAAAAAACACAACGCATTTATTAATTTATGATGATTTTTTATTCACAAGTAATCAATGCATTGGATTCTAGATGTCAGATTGCGATTTTTTGAGAAACGTCTCTGGTATTTAAAAATAAAAAAGGTTTATTGACACAAAATTGTAGCGACGTCAGTTCTTTAAATTAGAAATTGTTTATTATGTTTAGAATGGTTAATATCAGTAAAATCAAATCTTAAAATTACTTGTATCGGTCATTATTATTATAAACTAGCGGTCCGCCCCGGCTTCGCCCGTGGTACATATTTACGTTTTCTCTACATAAGAACCATCCTCGTACTTCAAGGAATATAATAAAAAAAGAATTATCAAAATCGGTTCAGCCGTTCTCGAGTTATGCGCTTACCAACCCATTTTGCGATTCATTTTTATATATATAAGATATGTTATCGTAAATGAAAAAAGTTAAGCAAATGTGCAGTTCTCACGTAAAACGAAATATGTAGTATATTTATCTATGTCGTCGTTACTAGGTTACGTTGTTGAATTTTGTTGAACTGTCAAATGTTGCCTATTAAAATGGCTCTACTATGCATGCACTTACTAGGTACATAGTACATTATACTTTTCATAACCACAAAAATATAATACTGTATGTACTTAGACAATTTAATGATATTAAATTCAAGGTTCACGATGTAACATGGTTCTCGAACAATATTCGTGTTATAAGACATTATTCAGTATTACGGAGTCGTACCATTGACCTAAGAGCGATAAAATCTAGTCAATAAATACAGACTAAATATTTTATTTTTTCTCCATACTGCATATAATGCCACAATCTGTCATGTTTGTGTAAAGCAATACCGTGGATCATGTAACAGAAGCCCTCCTCCGGCTAACCGCATCAGGAAGAGCGGTAAAGGTGTCAATGTTTATCGGCCACCACCGGCCTCATCGATGGCATTGGCGTCGCGTGAACGGTCACGTCAGGAAAAATGCGGAGCAAGTAGCCAATTAACATGCGAGATAGTGTGAGGCCGGCGTCTCGGCGCCTCTATAAATAACCACCAGAAGACTGCCATAGCCGCGACGCCGCCTGCCACCGATCGACGATGTAAAATTGAGGGAAGACATAAATCTCCGTCTTCGAACGGTGACATCACACGTTGATACATCGGGTCACAATTTATTATCGACCATTTTATGGCAAATTGTTTTATTCGCTAGACGTATCGATCGAACGCAATTCATGACTAGTGTACGTTAGTTAGTAAATTTGGGGCATGTACAAATTTTCAGTTTCCCTCACGCGAGGAGTAAGCTGCAGCTGTTTAAAATATGACGATAGACACAAAAAAGCTATCTTGCCATCATCATGTCGTTTAGAGTGAGTGGGGCCGTATCCCGGAAATGCGTATACAGTGGGGAGGTGCGACGTCAACAGAGGTGTGCGAGATGCCACGAGTGATCGCGCTATTTCTGTCTAGTCACCAGTTGAATAACCTCCAATCAGCTATTCGCACTTAGTTCGCCTACGATAGCCCCTACATAACTTTTTAAACTATACTAACTTAATGTACAGCATTATTAGAAATTACCACATTTAACTTGGCACAAATACTACAATATTCTAATCAATATCCTTAAATAAATAAATAAATAAATATTATAGGACATTATTACACAAATCGACCTAGTCCCACAGTAAGCTCAATTAAGGCTTGTGTTGTGGGTACTAGGCGACGATAAATATAATATTTGATAAATACATATATATAGATAATAACACCCAGACCCAAGAACAAATAATTGAGTTCATCACACAAATATTTGCCCTGACCGGGGATCGAACCCGGGACCGTCGGCTCAGTAGGCAGTTACTTTACCACTGCGCCAACCGCGTCAAAAATTCGTCGTTAAATCATGCACTATTCCGATTTAAGAAAAGATAACCTTGATTGTAATGGAATTTTGAGCACAGGAGCTTTTGGAAGACGTCATCAGGGATACCTACATGTTAAATTGAGGACAATCAAATGAGGCTATAGAAATGACATGATTTGTTTATCTACTTAAACATGCACGCTCCCAATAGAGGTGAAAATTATCGACGTCCTACTTAGAACGAAAGGACTCTTCATTTAAATTGAAGCCGAGTTAGGTGTCTTGCGAATGGAATTTTAATATGTAGGTACGTAGTAACAAAAGTATAATATCGCAGGAATATCTTGTGAATGTCTGGGAATGAGAAGAATCTAAGGTTGTTTACGTTCCTGTTAATTTAATATAGGTGCGATCAACTACTTATTATGAAATAGTGTTTGGAAATTGTCAATTTTTTTGGCAAAGGTACAAAACGTAGTCTGTAAAAATCACGAGCATACCTATAAAGGAACAAAAAATCATCCAAGATACATTTATTAAATGCTTATCGTTATCTATTCTTCAAACTGAAAAAAGTTTGGGGAGCTAGAAAATACTGCATGAAGAGCAATATTACTCAGATAAAGGAAATTATAAAGGAAATTATAAATAGGTGGGTACATTGTACAACCACATTGCAATATACCAATACCACACGTACAAATAATGCCATTCCTTAGTTATAATATTAAAAATGCAAAAATGAGTTTGTATGTTTTTTGTCTTTCTTTCACGTCGGAAAGGATCGCTTCTGTTTTAGTACATTGTTGTGTCTTCAGATGGAGCATAGGATAGGATTTTTACTGCGGTAAAACATCTCATTCCCATGAGAATTTCATTGACGATGCGGGCGGAGGCATTGACAGAATGCTAGTTTACCAATAAAATCCGCAAATTAATTATGGAAAACAACTGTTGAGATCCAAAGCAATCAGTGACCAAATTAATCTTAAAGTTCAATGACAATATGAGCGATTTTATATCAAAAAAGAAACTAAAAATATTGCATTGTTTCGTGTCATGGACCTTTTTGTACTAATATCCACTAATATTAAAATTTATAACAAAATATCAGTGGTTTCCGATATTTCTATTCATAAATCAACGAGTAGAACTACATACATATTTAACTTTATTGAAGAAACTGCTGACGCAAATCAGCCCATTACATGACTAGGATTAATACGCACATTATGTTACGTAAAGCAGTGTTTTGAAATTAACTAAAATCCTATTTTAAACCGCTATAAAGCGGCTTTAGTAACTACAACGGCATTACATATAGGTACCAATAGAATTATAAAGAAAAATAATCCGATAACCACAAAAGTGAATGTTGCTAATTAATTATTTCCGCGATTAACTCGCGATTAGTAACTAGTTATTATGCATAAACCATTTTACATACAAATGTAACGCCTAAACCAGTCACGCACATACAGTAAACACGAGAGTCCCGACTCCCGACTACACGGCTGACGCAGTCGTATGCATGTTTTGTCGTAAAACTTTATAATTTGGCAGAGTATAGAACTTGGGGCCGATGAATGTAACAAAAATAGAGTATAATTCCATGACGCTGACTCAATAGTCTTAATCCTGCACTTTCTGTTTAAACACGGTTATAAATTAAATTTTGCGAACGTCACTACTCACTACTAAAAATCGAGTAGTTGGACTATATGAACGTCTGATTTTTTACATTAATTTAATATTATTATTTTACAACCTTTCAACAAAAAATGATTTTCTTGGAATCTTTGAGAATGTAGTACAAAGCGATTACAAGTAAAAATACGATTTTCTTATTGTTAAAGTACTGTGATGTATTGGAATCCCGCTCATCAATTTCATGAAGAAATAGTTTACATTGGAAGTGGGCCAGGTCAACAAGTTCATATTTAATGAAAATACTACAGATGCCGAACCGGTGCTATTGATCCATTTATTTGAAAAATGTCAACATTGACCTATATCCGATAAGAAGTAGGTTTGTGCATTGCATATGAATGCAAACTTAAACATAAGTTTTTATAGAGTTCAATTTGCATTAAATGTTAAATTTTGTTTTACAAAACTATAAAATATTTTATTTTATGATAATTCATACTCAATTCAAATGTATAGTGTCAAAAGTTTTTTGTTCAAAGTTGACGGAATTTCAAATTATTTTCCTATTGTTATTAAAGTGGATATTCAGCTAAAATGTTCTGTGAAGTCATACCCACTTTATTTGTAAGCAAAAAACTATTTGCAATGCATATGTATATTGCCTAATGAAGTAAAGTCCACATGTTGTTCCAAGAGAATTTCAATCATGTAGAATCTTACCAAATGTAGTATTTTCAACGCTAACATATCTATTGTATGTTAATAACATGTGAATTATAATAATACTGAGTACTGACAACTGAGTGCTGGTATGTGAGGGTCTTTTATATAACTACCATTAATATTTCAGTTAAGTATTTATAACAATTTCCCTATCATAATAATTGTCACCGAGCAAGCTCTACAGATGACAGACGTTGAGTGCTGTGCCAAGTGCTGGTCTGATGACACTTATCATTATATTTTATCATTAATTATATTTATTATTTAATAGTTAGTGAAATATTATGAGTTTAATCTTATCTTCAATATGAGCTTATATATTATTCATGTTTACAAGTAGGTACAAGCATTTAAAATTAATTCATCTTTACTAATACATATATGTATAACAAATGCGTTTATTTGTTTTTTCACATTGCAACGGAGTGATTTTATGACATGCTTATGTGTCTGGAGATAGTGAAGGATAGAATACTAGTAACTTTATAATTTCATAAGTGAAATAAAGAAAAAAATAACATTCCAGTCACTATTTGTTTATTTCAATATTATGCTGAATAATCTCAACATTTATTTTAGCTTGCAATCTTCATCCTTATTCAGGTGACAAAACTGGACAGGGATCAATAAGATGTGTAGAAATCTATTGATGTAAAATAGTGTTTACAAATCAAACATTGGGGATAATGGTACAAGTATGTTAAATCACAAATTTAGAAGCTACAGAGAAAAACTGAAGACCTAGTTTCATGATATTATTAGAATGTGCCTATCCCAATTAACCAAGGACAGCATTGGAATTGTTTTGGGTTATCCCAATATAATTAAAAAAAGGAACTAAATTATTTGTTATAATTTAACAACGGCTTTTATTTTATTTTTTTTAATAGGAAATTATTCATTGATTGTGATAATCATTATGCCTATTTTGATAATAGTAAAATTAATACAACAGTATGTATATCCCTATTAGTTATTATGTATGTAAGTACATACTAACTACAATTTATTATAATCTTATTATTCATATTCAATTAATAATATTATTACTACAGTCAGTCATAATATTCTGATAAGACACTAAGACTATTGTTTATTTCCCTAATATTATTTTGTGATTTCAGTGCATTTTAATTGGTAAAATAACAATTATGGTAAATAATTTTGTATAATTGACATTAATAAATTATAAATTAGGTATTAGGTGTTTTTATTTTTTTTCAACGCATGTAAAATATTATTATCGGTTTAATAAATCATACGTTTGTAAAAACTGCACGCTCTTTTGGTATGCTGTATGGTGAGATGAATCACTGTGCTAAATGTTTACAGCCGTTGGTATTCTTCGCTGATGTCATGAAGAATCAGATGGGTACCTAATAATGAAAGCCACGGCTAACCACACAGCTGCGAATTATTTTTGAGTGCAATAGTATAAAATAAAGTAAGGAATTTTCTAAAAGATTCAGTCATTACTTCGTAAACTAGACATCGACATTAATATTTCTTGTAAATTATATCTTCACTTATAAAACCATAATAATTAACAGAACAATAAATGATTGCCTACGAATACAATTTTAAGCGTAGGAGGCAATAAATACCTTTATTTTATGTGTAATCCAATATCCCAAAGAAAGTAGTCCTCCTATTTACACACGATTATCACTGTCATTCATGTAACTTTTACACACCATCACAAAGCAGCACTGCACAAATTTTCACTTATAATTAATAAATAATGTGAAAATATCACATAATGCGCCATTTTCGCAATAAATCCGAAGGACAGCAGTCGGCAATCGCTGCCATCTTTTTTGTCAAATGTCTAAAAACTAAATATAGCGCTTCATACGAACTCTAGTGTTATTTTTAGAAAATAAAAAGACGCCTTCCTCCTTCGCTCAATAGCGACATCTGTATTAAAAACTTTAATTTAATTAAAAGTTTATAGATGTCGCTTACGCTAAAAAAGGAACTTTTAATAATGCTCCATAGATGGCGCAACGTGCCGCGTATGAAGCATTAGTCAAAGAGGATATCGACGCCCCCCGCGAATAATCCGGTAATGACCTATTACGGGGTTTTTCATGTTATGCGTTTTTCGGCATCTAGAAGTTAAAATACACCATGTAAATTTTTTTCAGAATTTTTCTATCTTTATTTACGAAGATATTAAAAATTACGCGTATATTCCATAAAATAACATTAAAATGTATTTTAAACGAATAATATGGTTTTAGATCTTTACGAAAAATAATATCAATATGCTTCGACAGTAAACATTGTTACGATATTATTCAGGTAAATAGTTTTCTACATTATTTAAGTAAGTGCTAGTACAGGCTTATTCGGGGTTTTATTAAAAAATCGATTTCCAGATACATTCATTATGGAGTGCAAGTATGCAAGGTATTGGTATGTAAGGTATTATGCAAGGTATAAACACTTTCTATTACTGAGCAAATGATTTACACGGCCTTAGAAAAATTAAAAGAGATGAAGGTTTGATAGATAAACGAGGCAGGCATCAGAATAGACCACATCGAAACCTTCATCTTCATTAGATGCTGGTCGTCCGACTCAGGTTCTACCTGCTGCCCACAATTAAAAGCCCCCATCAGTATGGCTTCATGCCACAGAGGAGCACCGAGGACGCCCTCTATATACTGGTGGGCCACATCAGAAATAAGAGGGAGGAGAAGAAGATTTCTGTTGTGGTATTCCGTATTTCTGGACATAAAGGGAGCCTTCGACAGCGCCTGGTGGCCTGTCATAAAGGTGCGGTTGGCCGAAGATGGGTGTCCGGGGAACGTAAGGCGGGTGATCAGCAGATACCTGAGTGGAAGAGGTGTGAAAGTTACCTAACTTTCACACCGTGTGTGTGAAGTGAGTAGAGAGACCAACAAGGGGTGCGTGCAGGGTTCCATAGGTGGGCCGCTCCTGTGGGTCCTCTTGCTGGATCCTCTGCTGTGGATGTTAGAGGAGATGGATGTGTTTTGTCAGGCTTTTGCCGACGACATTGTGCTAGTGTTTGATGGAGATACTGCTTTAGAAGTAGAGACGAAGACAAACTGCACATTGAGGAAAATTGACGAATGGGGTGTCAGAAATAAACAAAAATTCGCACCACACAAGACATGTGCCCTGCTCTCGACACGAAAATTAAAATTTGACAGGCCACGACTTGTAATGGGGAGTGTGGACATCCAATATTTCGAAAGTATTAAGATACTGAGCCTTACTATTGATGGCGGCCTGATATTGACCGAAACGTCGGGAGCGTTTGCAAAAAGGCAATCGCCCGTTATAAGCTATTAGCAAGAGCAGCTAGAGTAAATTGGGGGCTTAACTCCCAAGTAGTTAAGACTATATATATCGCAGTTATAGAACCGACTATCTTGTATGCATAAGCAGCGTGGGCACCCACTACGGAAAAGATGGGGGCCCAAAAGAGGCTTAACACCGTTCAACGGGGTTTTGCCCAGAAGATCTGCAGAGCATATCGGACTGTCTCCCTGAACTCTGCGATGCTGTTGGCTGGGATTCTCCCTCTTGACCTCAGGATACTCGAAGCTTCGAGGCTTTATGAGATCAAGAGGGGTGTGTCGCACCAAGCGGTGTTGAGGGACAGGGAGGTGGAACGAATGGCTCTTGCGATTGAGGACCCACATTCGGCAGAGCAGGTAGAGCTGGGGCTCGGCTTGATAAATGAGGACACCTATGCTGACGTGGTTAACAGCCACGTCCACAAGGTCTATACGGATGGCAGCAAGATTGAGGGTCGAATCGGAGCCGCCTTTTCCGTATGGAAAGGTGATGCCGAGACAAAGGCCATTAAGCTTGCGTTGCCACCGTATTGTACCGTCCATCAGGCTGAGCTCCTAGCGCTCAAAAGAGCAGTAGACATAGCCTGCAAGAGTGGAGCGGCAAAGGTCGGTGTCCTTATTGACTCCAGATCGGCGCTCCAGGCGGTTACCCTGAGTTCCCTTCATCCCCTGACTGTACAAACACGGGCGGCCCTCCGAAAAGCTGCATTGCAGAGGCGGGAGGTCTCCCTGTTTTGGATCAAGGCGCACGCAGGGCGGGGAACGAACGGGCAGACGAGTTAGCCAAGGAGGCCGCTCTGGGGTTGAGGAGGAAACCGGATTACGATCTGTATCCTGTTTCATTCGTCAAGCGTATTTTGAGACAGGCTACGATCAGCGAATGGGATAGGAGATACGATGTAGGAGGAACGGCCGGAGTCACGAAGCTCTTTTTCCCAAGCGCTGCTGCTGCATAGAAGGTAGTCGGGAAAAGACATCACACACCACACCACACAAGTACTGACTGGTCACGGTAGATTCGCATTCTGTGAGGTTCTGATGAGGATTCTGATTAAATTTTTAACTGTAATAGGACCATAGTATAATTTTCATGATTATGTAATCATGTGTTAGTCGTGTCTTCAGTGCAGTGTCTATTTTTTATAATAATAATAACTATCGTGTTTTGTGAAACAATCCAAAGTTGTTTCATTTACTAAAATGTCCTGTATTTCATAAAATATACTATAATAATCATCAAATAATACTTAAGTAAACTATTCGAATAAACAGTAATAGTTATAACAATAA
>CAJQZN010010482.1:0-10857 GCA_907164685.1 Colias eurytheme | reverse complement strand
TGAAATAGAAAATATCCTATTATTATTAAATTTTTTATGTGTTGAATTTTTTGACATTTTGTTGTTTGAGTTTAGAAAGTTTAATATAGGTAGGTATCTAGTCATCACCTACCTACACACATAACACATTTCTTAAGAAAATTAAATGTTGTGCTTTACTCCCAGCAAATAAATTAAAGTGCATTTAAATTAGCTCTTTAACGACCATCACGGGCTAAAATGAAGATCGGTAGCAGATGAAAGACGCATCGCCATTGACCTTATCTCGCTGAGAGCACGTTACAAATCGATTCCGGCGCACCAATGGGCTGGCGAAGCGCGCAAACATGGCGGTCGACGAACCTGCGCCCGCGCACAATTTGCATACCTAGTCGTTACATCACGAGTGACCATAACTAGTTTGACGATATGATTTGTTCGTGTGTCCGTGGACCTTGTTAGTACATGATACTCTGAGAATTGCGCTCAATTGGACGATGTCGTCTTATTTAACCAGCTAACATATTGCTGATTCACATTGCTATTCACTTCGTATTCTGTTTAAATGTTCTCTTGAAAAACACAGGTTGTTACACTTTCTCTATTAGCTTATTGACTGCGATTGCGACTGGTTTCTTTGACAGATTATCTGGTTTCCGATCTCTAATACTTCGGTGCACATTCGTGTTGATTAGTGTTTGAGTGTTATTATTTTAACCAATGATTTTATCAGTGTATTAAATATTAATCTCTTCTATAGTATCATCATTAAAAGTTTTCTAATTTTGATCATTGCTACACATTCTATCAAATGTAAATATGAAGAGATAAATTTTATAGCATTCTGTGGAATATTTTCCTCATCAGAATCATTAAATATTTGAAAAATATTAACGTTTGCTGTATCTTAATAATCCATCTAATCAGAACATAAATCGGGATCGATAAGTGGGTTTTGATCTGTGATCCCAGGTCACATAATGTTATCTATGATTGTATGATACGTACGTATCGTCTACGCGCACGCGCTGCTGGCCGTCACGTTTGACAGCTAAAATATCTATCGTGATTTGCCGTAAAATTGAGTTACTGACCTCAATGTTCAATCTCTGTTTTGATACTGTTTAAAATGATAAACTATTGATTTCATTATAAAATTAACTTTAAACAGTATGATATAGGTACCTACTTAAAACTTTGGTGTGTCCTGGTTTGTCATTTTTTTTTATTCTAAAATTTTGGTCGGTTATTCTGTTATTTAGACAATGGTTCTATCACACACAACGGTATGAAGTTATGTCTATGGGTTTTACTGTCAATAAAAAATCAGATTCGCTCGGTATGCATACAAATATGTGTTTTATTATCTAGTACAGTTTCTATTGCTATTTAAATAGCTTGTGGAATATAAAATGAATTTATTGTAATGTTACACTGTAACCGTGAGAATTGAATCAAAGGATCAATTATGAACCAATTTGCATGTAATAAATGGTACTTCTAATTGACATATGCAGGAATATTTACATTGACGTTATCAGAAAATTACAATTTAATGCTGGAAAACAAACTCCTTATTATTTTCAATTAAATTAACGATCGTATAAATAATACCGTATTGTGAATGCAAAAACCTATCATTGATATGAATTGCGCAATTTAGACATAATTTTCTTTTGTTTAGGTCCCTCGCTTGTCTATGCCCCTCGTTTGTTGAAAAGAAAACGTAGGAAATTGTTATGGTATGAGAAATTTACTTGAACTCGACCTAAGTAATTTCATACATGCGAAAACATTTGAACATAGAAAGGGCATCAACCGTTGAAAGTTGCCAACCATAACGAAAATAAATAATTTTACCACCTATTTACCGAATTACGGACATACATGTTCATTTCTTAAAAAGGTTACACTTTGAATCACAGAGAAAAACAATTTAATCATGTCAAAATCAGCAAATAACTCTGATTAGGTGGTAGCTGGTAATAAGCCATCATTTCCTTGCATTTTTCGGCAGGTGCCTTGCAACGCCATGACTCACGCAAATATTTAAATCGGGTTTGTTGAACCAAATTCATTTCGAGTTAGATTCAGAACCGCTGTTTATTCCGAACAGCCCGGGGCAGTCGGGACCAATTGCGAACAAAATGGCCGACGGGCTTATGAATCTTTCCCACAAACAATTCTATCTTACAAACGTTAACCTCAAATGTTCAGGGAGTGGCGAAATCACAGAAATTAGAATTAGGTATAGCTGCTTCATTTACATTGTTAAGGTCTCTTGAAATTCCATGAAAATTGAAGGCATGCTTTCAAAATTACAAGCCGTAATAAATGTAGTATAGAAATAGATTCAATTCTTATCTCATTTTGGTAAAAATGTGTCGATAGTAGGAAAAACGGAGTAACCTCCTTAATCGCAACAATAATTTATGTTTCATAAAAATCATTGCCATTACTGCGTCTTTATCAAATATATTTAAATGCCATATTAATACAAAGCCATAAATAACATTATTATATTCTGTATGCATAAAAGAACAATAGCTGTTGAATTTCATAACCCGTACGACGACGTTTTATAAGCTCAACAAGACGACTCTTAAATCATAATTTATTCGCTAGTTAAATTTTACTCTTGGTACAAGTGAGCGGCGTATCGCTTGAAATCATTGAAAGCTTTGATACCATTACCCTTTGTCTCCCTCATAACCGTATAGTGAATTTATAGTTCACTTTGTTCCTTGTATGGTATTTGATCTGTTGCTTCTTCTCTATGGAAAGTTTCAATCGCTTCCTCTTTTGACTCAAATTCTGTTTTATTAGCATATAATGCATGAGCAGTGTGACCACGACCTAAGATCTGGAGCAGCGATGAACGTCGTGTGACTGGTTCTTGCATTAACACTATGTTTCAATTCTGACTGTATTTATTACCATTGTTTTAGAATTTCAAAATACTTCTCGTAAATCTTCATTCGTCATTCGATATTTCAATTCGTGAATGTTGGCTTGTTTTGTGAGTATTGATTATTGAAGCTTTGTGCTCTGTTAAAATACGTGACAAGGCAGTTTTTGTGAAGAAAATTTTGCAAAAATTTATATACCTTAAAAGAACTAAAAGTCATCTTGCACTGAAAGTTGGTATTCAACTACATCCGGTACCAACATTCCCCACCGCAAAATCATCCAGCCCGTAGCATTTTAAATTGAAGCGATCACATACAATTTTGAAAACAATTAACCACTTCATGAGTCATAAGACAATTGACAACGTGAAGTCATTCCGTCCGGCGTGGACTGGTTATGAGGTAGCGTTGCGCTTAGCGTTCTGACCCGACCTCGCTCATTGATCCCGTGTGAGATTAACGCTGTCTGCTGAACGTTTCCATTTCAAGCCTCCCGGATGTCAAGATTGTCAGAATTCGTCTTGTGAACGTAGGAGAAATTGTTCGCGATTTGATTTGTTTAGATTGATATCTTTAATCGGATGTAGCTTTCTTATCTTACAGATGGGCATCTTTATTGATTTGACTTTGTTTAATCATCAACAAATACTCACACTTATCGTTAATGAGAGATCGATCAGCTTTTATTTATTTTATTAGGTATATCAAATTAGTTTTATATCAAAACTTTCAATAAAGTTGCGACATTAAATTGAATATATCCAATTTATACCAATAAAACCTCAGGATACGTGGACAGTAGCCAGCTTTAAGATTTCTGAAACAAACACCAAGTAGCAAAGTAAAAAAGTGAATCCCACATGCAGCGGTACTCGTTGAACAAGACCGCATTGTAAGTATCCACTGAAAAACGATGCATTCACGCTAAGTGAACTGTTTAACATAAACGAAGCAACGAGTGAGATTAATAAGACCACTTAGTGCCCTGCGAGAATCGCGTCGAAGCTTGAAATGAGCTGGTGAATCCGATTTAGATAACGCAATTGCAAAAAATCACTCCCAACGTTTATACGATTCACTAACTTTAATGAACTACACGTGCTTTTGACTGTGAACAAGTATCGGCTTGTAACTCCGTATCACCATCGCAGATCAATGTAACATCCTCTTTTCTGGTATCTTCAGTTTTAATAGCTTCTTCAATTTTCAAATAAATCACGTATTTAAAACGTGTTTTAGTTAGAGTTAAGTGCAAATTAGCTGTCGCGAATTCTTCCTTAACAGATTAAATCATGTTTGGGAAACTGAACGGGTTGGGATGTTATCGATCATCCATCGCCATTAATATAAAGATGGCGGAACTGTGTTGAGATCGGGCGATGAATACGTAACAATTGTTTAATTATTTCGGCGGCTTTGTGCCATATAGGGGAGAGAGCAGATGCAATTACCGCATGCGAGTGTTCGATTCGTGATAGTGTTGTGACAAACTCGGGCGATGTCGATGCTTGAAAGTCGAGACTATAAATCTAAAGGCAGGCCGAGACGACGTGCGCAGCCCTTTATTATAGCGAGACATGATTGCCCGCAGGCGCTTACCGAACAAAACGAGCGGCTTTGAAACTTGATTTTTTTCCACGGCATTCTTTACTCAGCTCTTTAATTTTCGACTCTTAAAATATTTGTAATGACATTTACAGCGCTTTGTTCAGATTTAAAATATGTCGCATCTGTTAATTTTTTGGTTGCGTTGCTGCGTTTTGTTACACACATTTTCGATGACGTTGATTTAACACTGCTTGTTAAACAACATTCCCGTTAATTAAATATCTTTAAGTTATTTTAATCTTAAAAATATATCTCAGTTTTACAAGATTATTATCGTCGATTAGAATTGATTCTTTAGTTTTGATGTCTATAACAAGTTATCCTTGATTCGTGTCACCAAATTGTAAACGAGGAGCGCTTGTCTCTGATCGGAATACAGATTGGGCGGGAAACACGCGGTTCGCTGTTCTGCTATTTGTCACGCTTTTTGTCTTTGCTTTTGGAAATACCGATAAACTTTTAAATGAGACAATATTTAGATAATGACATAATTATATAGTCTGGAAATATACGCTATTATGCGCTTCATCTTTTAAACAATTAATTAAAGAATTCGGTTCTTTTGCCACAATACTTCTTTGCCAGAATAATTAAGCTCAAGCCACACCCAGTATTAGTCTCCATATTCCATACTACGAATTAAAGCGTACCAAGTAATAATAGCTATGTAAACATGTCAGCTGTAGGATGGGTATGCACGTGCATGTAACTCGATCCCTCTAATTTCATATTGTATCCCCTCAAGCGGTCAAGAGGACCTCCATTAAAATACTCTTTACTCTGTGCAAATTGAATCTGTATTAAAATGGCGTTTGTTATTTATGTTGGCGTTTATTGAATTTGTAGCTATCTATTTGTGACTTTAGTAAATATAATGCGTAGTTCAGAAAAGCATCTAAAGATTAAATCTGTGCCTCCAGTGAATAAGGGAATAACTCAAAAACAGCACTTTTCAGGAGAGACAAAAAACTATATATCAATACTAAATCTTTATTAATTCAAAATTTTAAGCTTGTATGTGTAAGATATGATGTAAGACTATATTTTTACATATGAACACATATTGTAACAACACCATAAATATACTTTTTTCGTGTTTTTTTGTAGTTGTGGCCTTATGAACGAGTACTTCATGGAATAACTCAATGTATTCACATAATTTTTTTTTTACTCTTTGCAATATAACGACTTATGCCCTTATGCACTATGTTCATAATCGCACAACACGACTTATATTATTGCCAGTTTTGGTTTTATAGAAATGATGTGACTTATTATGCTTGAAATTTGTGTACTTTATGACTCAATTGAGGACTTTTAGTGGAAAAACTATGCACGTAGCTTGAAAAATGAATGAAATCAACGGGTTTTTTTATCGTTATTAGATAATAAAAACAAAACAACATTTAGGTATTTATGCATTTAACCCTAGAAGTCCAATCTACGTAAATTTGACGTATGAACTCTTCTATATTTACCATCGAATCGCTGCAAAATCCAGAACCAACTTATTAGCAGTCGAGACCTAGCAGTACATAGTTGGCTCATCCCGGTAAATTCCGCCATTTGGTTGTAAAGAGGATGTTGTGCGTCATTTTGACGTATAATTGGGCTTTTCGTAACTTTTAAGATTGTTTCAAATTTTTATTTTGTGATTTATTGGAATAATTTTTTTCCAAGTCACGTTTCACATGATATCTATAGTATTATACTATAGATTGAGTATAAAATGGGATCCAGACAACTTTTATACTAGGACGAAAAACCTTCAATTTTAGTAAATGACGATTATTGTCCTCCGCTGGATTTGGACTTCAAGCAAGGGGATTGGGTGGCTGAAGATGTTGTCCGGAGTAAAACCGAATATGTTATGGGGTTTTGTTACCCATGTATAATGAAAGTCGTAGATTGTAAAATAAACGTTTAATCGATCTTTCAATAATACAGTACTATGTTGTTAATGCTATACAATGTTTCACCAGTCACCACAATTAGTCTAGTCTGTACGGATTAGCAGGAGACAATCATTGAGTATTGGTATTAAATACGTATCAACTGCGTATTGCGTTTTGCGTATTAACTATTGTCCTATATAGTGAAAATTAATCGTCGAATCAATTTAAAATTCGATCAAGTGCGTTCCGTTTCGTAAAATATAGATAATAAAAGTGGCAACGCCACAATGTCATGGTGGTATACATTGAGGATACAAGCACTATAAAGAGATAAGAGAAGCCCGAAAACCATATTCCTGTATGTTCAGTTAATACAGAAAAAGTTATAGGTGGTCAGTGATTTTTTACGGCATGATATAGAATTTTAACAATTTCTTTATCATAGAATATCAAAATAATGTAGATAAATAAAGAAAATTAAGCTCAGATTTGAAGGTGCCTTGGATGCAAATACGACTTGTGGCACGCACTTTGAAGAGACTCTACGTGACAATAGCCCAATTTTTTCAAAATATGTGGTACCAGAGTATCCATAAAATGTTTACGAAAATGCAGGACCAAAGAAGTATCGATATTGCGGATTTTTTTCCTATAAAAAAGGCAAATTACCAAAGCACAGTGGCTAAAATGCTATGCGGAGAAAACAATATTCATAAATTGTCAAGACTGGTTATAAATATTTTTATTTATGCGACTATTATAGACTATTATTTATTGTAGTTAGATAATTTAAAAAAAAAAGATTAAAAACGAGTTATTTTTTAAAAACTTACCCAATTATAAGAAGAAAATATAAGTTTAACATTTTTGTTGGCTTTTTTTAGATGATTCAATTATCGTTCTGTATTTATATAAACAAAGAGTATAATATCATTAAATGCACTTAATGTGTTAACTGTATTTTTAATATCTATTGCAAAAAATAGTTAATTTCCATAGAAATATATTAGTATCCCAAGTTAACTGATAAATACCTTTTTTAAAAAATATAAAGATTTGTTGTTGGAGATTTATTGAAAAAACGATTTAAAAATAATAAGGAATAGTGTGTGTTGTTTCCGTGCAGTATTCAATTAATAGACCAATAGCAACACGGCATTAATGCCAAACTGTCTCATGTCGTCACTTGAACCAATGACACTAAAAGAGTTGTTCCTTTATGCTCATGTTAGAAAAATGACACAAATGCGTTTATACTAAAATAGTGTTAGGACTGATGGAACAAAATGAATTAAGTCTTTATTCAAAAAGTATAACTACACATACGTCTTTGTGTTCGTGGGTACTTTTGACTCGAGACGAATAGTTCCTTTGCGATTGCCTAAAATGATGGATAAGGTAACTTATACCGTTAATCACACCCTACTTATACCGTTTGGGTCATTCGAAAAAATGGGTTAGGACGCAGCTAGAGATATGACCTTTTGATATGTTGTGTATTTTGACGAGCTGAATCCAATGGTGCAATAAAAACCAAAGGGAATAACTCGTGTTACTCCCTTATTCACTGGAGGCACAGAAATATTACAATTGGAAATCTATTCGTTTGAATTGGTATACCTACTAAACGCACTTTCTATCTATTACTATTTGAAAGTTGATATTTCTTTCGTCTGCAAAGTTTTAAACTGATTAGATATTTTTTGTTTATCTTGAAATTGGAGCTAGAGCAAGTCCTTAGTTGTTTTCTGTTTACACAAAACTGAAGTTGTTCTCTACTAGTTAGTTCTTACTAGGAAATCTTTCAAAACTTCGAACACAGCTTCAAAACTCGTATGTCAACACGACTCAAATTACACGGCATCTGATATTGCATTTCCCCAAAACAAAAACTTACCCAGAATTAAGATGTAATCGAGCACAATAACATAATATAAAAACAGTTCCCGTTAAAACTTGATGTAAAATGTGATCCCACGAGACGAACAGAACAATGAACCTTCTATATCTTAAGTTCATGCGTAGAAATGTCTTGTTGTTACATTTGAAACCATAAAGTTATATTCACACAATAAATTTTGGCCATTAATTGGTGTAAGAATACGTGCAAAATATTGTCTTAATTTTAATATCTCAACGAAAGAGTATCTATAAGGGAATAACAATAGATTTTAGTCCGGATATAAGCAATAAAAATTATGGTAATTACGTCTTCTTCGGTAATTTATAGGTAGGTCTAATATTTTACGGAGTTCTAGAGATATAATTTATACTCGTTCTTTTTACTGCGAATAAAAATTTATTATAATATATAGATAAATAATATTTAGATATACTTGATCATATCGAGTCAAGATAAACACAATTAATAATTATGCCTTTCTAAGATATCCCTTCTTCCACGCAACGGTAATCTCAGGGGAGTTTTTGCTAAAAACTTCTATTTGAAATACAGTTCCTGTGGGATAATTTTATAGCGTAGTCATAACGAGCTTTATTTCTCGATAATGCATACATAAAATAAAAATACTTCCGTCAATAGGTTGCTATTAGAAACCATAACTTTCTGAAATTACCTTCTACAAACAAATTATTTTTAAATAGTGCAAAAAGTACGTTATACATTTTGACTGTGCTTCTAAAATATGCAAATTTAATTTCGAAATTCATTTGTTATTGTATTAACACGACTGTCCATTGTCTATAATACAATCGATGTATGACATAAAGCCCAATGTCATAGCCTTGAAAAGCAGACTCTGAATGACATGCGACTTTCAAATACGGATGTTGATGCTGTATAATTTAGTGTTAAATCATATGCTTGTGAAAAGAATTTGAACCAATTCTATAAAAAAAACATCAAATTGACTGCATATGGTCAAGGATTGGACATATTGAAATGGGGCCAAAAGGAAGGCACTAACGTAACGTTAAAGTTCTAAGGTAACAAATCCATATAAATACATTGCGAACATCCTCCTTTCTTTGAAATTAGTTGAAAATAATTTTGAAAATGTAAACAAAAGTGCACAAAGTCCAATGTTAGAAGAAACCAAGGAAAAACAGACTGATCCAGAAGTAATAATTTCAAATCAAACTAGACATATGACGATTTGCCGCATATTTGCTTAGCTCAAAATGTTGGAGCAAAAAGAGAAATACCTCGCCGTCCGGCACACGGACGCACACACGCGCGGCGCGTGGCTGTGTGCGTGCGTGGGAACGCGTGCGCCGATATCCACGCGTTTGCATTATTTAAACTGGAAAAACGTTTTAGGTGTTTCTATGGTTTTAAATATTTATCCTAATGTATGGAAATTAGAGTTATTATTTTTAATTTGATTAGATTAGGAAATAAATCCTTTAAATGTAAAAATATGCTAGATAGATTAAGCTTTAGATTCGTACACTAATTCAGACTACAGAAAATTATATTGCCATAAAAATAAATTCTATATCCAGTTTTGTACCATAGTCTTGTTTACAGAAAAAAAAGTCAACACCTTTCCCTAATAAAAAGGACCCTTCATAAAGGTATATGAAAGGTTATTCAATCACCAAAAACGGTCGTGTGAACAGCTGTTCACATCCCAGCTTGTCCCTTTCTCCTAAACGATAGAGCCCGCACGATTAGACCTTGATCATTGCACCGCTTATCTCAAATTAATATATTACCCGAGTTTACCTTTGAGAGTAATCTTGCTCAATTTTAATCTTTAATTTGTGTCGAAAGATCTATTGTTTTTTTTATATTTCGTTTACTTTTTTTAACTTTATCTGTGTCTAAATTATCGTTTAGGAAGAATTAGTCACTCATTTGCACATTTATTTTTTCAAACATAATTTCGTTTTCTTCATTTTCATTTAAAGTAACTGCTCCAAGTTCTGCATCTGATTTTGCCTTCTTTATGTGCGAATAAAACCTTAAGTTTTTGGTAATACATTCAGCTTTTTATTACCAGCCAATTACGTGAACATCTCAGCATCAATCACTGTCTATTTTCTTAATATGTCCACGTTTTTTTCTACTATTTACCGTCTTAGCTTACGTCCTAAGCCCTTATAGGAGAATCAGGTCTTTATACATCGCATAAAAACATAATTTACGATCTCATTTCCCATATTTAAATTCATAAGTTGATTTTATCTCCTACTTGCATCGATTTGAAATGATTTCGCTGTAAGGTTATAGTTGTTGAATAAATTGAGTTAATATATTCTTTGTTTATAGCTCTTTATATAAGTATTTTTATAGCAGATAATGTTACTTTTATCTAGATTTAGATCTGACGTATTGCATAATTTCAATAGTTTTTTTAGTATCTGTGAATTGAAAAAAAAACAAAAGACAATGTTTTATAAATACGTAATTGGTTCAAAAATAGTTTGTTCAATTTCAAGTTCCTTAATTTAAAAATATTGCACGCCTCATAAGCGAAGCGTTGAGGTGGGTACTACTGTCA
>CAJQZN010010473.1:0-12158 GCA_907164685.1 Colias eurytheme | reverse complement strand
TAGATATGTCCCCTGGTGGTTCATTTGACCCATATTTTTGTCCTATGTGGGCTTGTAGTCTATTACACCCAGTTCCAATCTCAACATAGATAATCAAAAATCGTTTCCACCAGCTTGGGTCAACCAACGTTTTGACAGCGTCCGTCAAAGCGTTGCCGAGGAAAACGAAGTTAGGCGAGCGTGAACGTGTGTGAAATAAGTTCACTGAACTTGCGAAATAAGTTTCGGTTTCGGCAAAAGTTTCGGCCGATTTTGGCCGAAACCGAAACTGCGGCCGAAACTTGATTTTTGGCCGAAACTCGGCCGAAACCGAAACCGAAACCGAAAGTTCGGTCGGACACTAATTTTATACCCATTACAGAAAAAGTGCTCAACGCCGCTAAAGAAGTTTTCACTTCAAAAATATAGGTTTAAGATGATTTGGTCAAGTAAATTTATAGAGTAATAAAATTATGAGTAGGATTTTTTCTAAATAAAATGCATATTTAATTCCTAATTTATATTTAAGTAACTAACTAGGTATATACAAGTATAAGTAAGTACATATAATTATTTTATAATATTCAGGATTTCAAGTCAACATTTATAACATCTGTATCTAAAGATATAAAAGATTTTTATCAATAATCTATTGTGCTATGTGAACATTTCAATGGGTAATCTTATAACTATTTTACAAACAATCTACAAATATTTTACAATTTTAATAATATATTTAAAAAGGTCTTCTGTATGTTGTGTTTTTTTTTACATTTTTTTAAATATGGTAGGACATATCAATCAATTACTACATAGTATAAAATACCAATAAAACATAAAAAATGCATCTGTACTTCAAATATAATATGAAAATTGCATTAATCTTTAGTCCAAAGAGGATATTAAATAAACTTATATCTATAATATTTAATATTTTCCACATAAACTTAAATCTTTTGTCCAAATGTTACGTTGCACTTTGCCTATAATTTGCAGTGTCTAAAATCTTCTTTCCGCACATAGCACAGATCCCTTTCTTGTATGCACATGCTTGACAGTAGTGAGATCCAACTTGATGCACTTTTGTTCTACATATCCTGTATAAACATAAAAAATATTATTATTTGGTCAATTAGAATCATTTAAGTTTTGTTTTCAGAGTATCTAGCATTTATTGCAGAAATAAACTGCTTTAGTAGCTTTTAAAGTGTTATATTGAAAATATGAAGGTGTTTCTGAGTTTCTTCAAAGATTTCTTCATTGCTGGTTATCTAAACAAGTCATCGTAGAAATTTTCGAGTGTTGATTCAATAGATAGATTATGTATGAAAATACGAAAATTTAACACAAAAGAACGGTAAATAATTTCTAGAAAATAGCTTACTTACTTGCACTCATAAAATTTCGATGTGTAAGGATTATACCGGCCCTTCTTTGCTGTTAGTGCTTTATTTTCACCAACTTTTCGTCCTCCTGACTCAACTGTATTCCTCGCGCCGGTTTTCCATGGATCTGGTGTAATAACTCTACCCAGTTTTTTCTCACATTTCTCGCACACCATTGTATATGTATGCTATTATTAAGAATATGCAATTAATCCAAAATTACCATTTACAATAACACAATAACAAGAAACAACACATTTCTTCCCAAAACAGTGTCAGATGTCATTTATGATCGATTGTCAAATGTCAATATCCAAGTCAAGTCGTATTAAATCACAGATTATAAATATAAAATTTAAATATTTTGGGAACAAATTATACGGTAGGTTTCATGTAACTTTGTGTAAATGTAAAATTGCACAAATCTTAGTACAAATTATGTACTAAAAGCACACTAAAGCCATCTTTGAGAAACACTTTATTTATTAAAAAAATCTATTACGTAGTATAAAAGATCTAAGCATACATAGAGCGACAGACTACGGGAAGCTTATTTGATAGATAAACGTGTTTAAAAAGTGTTTAAACTATGTAGTGATTAAAATAAAATTAATTTATGTAGATAAAAGCCTTAATAAAAGCTAATATAAGTATTGTTTATCATTTAGGTTATAATATTCTATGTATCGTTTTTTTTTACAGTTTTTTATAAGGCAGGGAAAAAATAAAACACGCATTTCTATTGTAAAATCTGACCTATATTGAGCAATAATATTACTGTGAACTTAATCAAAATTATACAAATTATTATAAACTAAAATAATAGGTTTAACCCTTATTAAAACGCTGGGAGCTATACTTCCCACGTCTCAGATTGAAGTAAATCGTGTTTTATTTTTATATGCTTAAACCTAATGCAGTGTAATATTTATCTACGCAATCTTAACATTTTAGAGAACTTTTTTTCATGGAAACACTTTTCAGAGAATTATTACATGTCATGGTAAACACACGTCAAAGTTAGGTGACGTGATTTTGCAGCCGAAAACGACCGTTATTTTTTAGTTTTTGGTGTAGTGCTCAAAAAAAATTAGATAAGTAGATTTGAGTTCTAGCTATGTAAACTAGACTATATTACGGTTGCGTAAAACGTAAAAATATGCCCAGAATCTTTCGTATATGCCTTGCTAGAGTCGATTGAAATTAAGTCTTTAAGTGGGAAGATATCATCCCAGCGTTCGTCACTGCACACGACATTCGGAAATTCTATATATAAATTCTGTGTGTCTAAAAAATCTTTTTTAGTTGGTATAAGCAACTTATTTATTGTTATTCGTTATTTCCTGATCAGATAATTAGAAATCTTAACTCAATACATTAGTATTTACCTATTGTTTTTATTTTGTTTTAGAAAAATGCCATTTTTATGTTGAAGTCATTCATTTTTCAATTCCCGAATTCCTCCCTCAGTAAAAGAAACTTGCATTGATGAGTACTTTCACCGCCTTTATTAAAAAACTTGATCTTTATAATTTTTTACGATAACATTAAATTCACAAGTGGAGTCAGGGCAACTAACTAGTGTTTTAAAATATTGATGTCTGGAGTGGACACTGGGAGCTATAGTTCCCACCTTTCCAAACTTTTTACAAGAGAGAACAGATGACGGGATATATACTTCCCACCGAAAAAAGGGTACTTCCCCCCCACTAACCCCTTTTTTGTGTGTATTTTTGAAATCTACGACCCAAAATTACCCAGGAACGTATATTACTTTTTTGTTAGCTCCTCCACAGGCTCGCGTTTGAATAAGGGTTAAGGAATAAATACATTTACCTAATGTATCTTCTACATTGGATATATTTTCTATAACATAATAATATAAAAATTACAATGTGTAAGAGCGAAATAATTTAACTAATCTAATTTTTATTTTATTAAATTAAGCTAAAATAACGAATATTGCACGTAAAATAAAATTTAATGCTAACTTTGGCTTGCTACTTTTTCGTTAGGCGAACTATTTTGACTTATTTCTACATTTTGTTGTGTTTCCGATACATTTTCTTCATATTGAGGGGTGTATTCTTGATTATATTGCGTATTATCGTAATTCTGCTCTGTGTAATTACCGTCTGTGGCGTAATTCTCGTATTGGCCTTCGTATTGAGCATTAGGATCAGCATATTGTTGCGGGTATTGTTCATAATTTTCATACTGTTGTTCAGAATATTGCTGTTGTTCATATTCTTGTGGTGGATATTCTGATGTAGGTTGATTTTGATCATAGCCTTGTTCATAATTTTGATATTCCTGACCGTAATTTTGCTCATCATATTGTTCTTCCTGTTTTTCTTCCATTGGTTCATGTTGTTCCAGTGGTTCATGTTGTTCAATTTGTTCAGGTTGATGTTCGATTGTATTTTGTTCTGGAATATCATCCGTATTCAATTGAGTTACAGGTGATGGATTATCATCGACTTGCTTGATATTTTGTTCATGGATAGATTCTTTTGAAGAATTTTGCGAGAGTTTTCGTTCACTTTTAACTGATTCGCGGGAATTTTGTTTGCTCATTTGCCTTGATCGTGGAGTTTCTTGTGCTATTGCATGTTCATTAGTTTTTGGGGGCATTTCGGTGATATCTTCTGTACTATGGTCAATTATATTTCCGGGTTTTTCATCAACTCTGTTGTTTGTTCTAGTTGGTTCTCCAGATGTGGTGTCTCTGGTGGGCTCATCTCTGGTATAGTTTGGTCTGGTTGTGGCAGTGGTATCTGGTATTCTGACGGTTGTGGGAGCGTGCGTGGTAGGTGCTGAAATGTGATAATTAGTATGTGTATCTAAACTTTAATTTCCAATACATGAGTCTTTTAACTAGGCTTAAAATCTGACTTGCGTAATAGTTAACTTTTTTTTTAATTTAGAACTGAATACCTATTTTAATGCTTTGATTCAATGTACGTTACGTCACTTATAAAACCATTTTTTAAAATTCTTAATATAAAAATGGCTTTTATATAATATTATAAACGTGATAAACAGATGAAACTGTAGATGATAGAAGTTTTCTTTTAGCTGTTAGAGATCCAATAGATGCTCAAGGTTCCATACCTGTTTATGTCATTGTTAAAATACATACCTTGAGTGCTAGGTGGGTGCGAATACGCAGTTTGCATGGTTCGCCCCAGGCTCTCTACTTGACGCTGCAGAGTGCCCAGCTCTTGCCTGAACACACACACAATAGTGACCACACGCACACACTCATGCAATATAAATATTTTAAATATTAGTAAAGTCGTGTATGTACTTTAATGGGATAGTTCAAATATGAGTCGAAATAGAAAAGCAAAATATAATATGATAGAGTTTAAATTGTACACTAGGATTTAAGTATATATTAACATTACTTAATATATTGATGTTAATATGTACCTACCTTATAGCATAATACTTACATTATACATAGATAAAATATTCTAAAGTGTATATTCAATATGGCCTTTCAATTCTAAATCTACTACATCATGCACATTTTCTACATGTGTTATTTCTACTCAAAAGTCACTCTTATTAAAATCTGGTAGATTCTTGTTAAGTTTACCTCTTACCTTAACTGGATCGTCATCAGAATCAAATCGATCTATAGAGAGATCACTTAAATTCGTGATTACATCATTGATATCATCTTTACTACCATAATTACTTGACCCCTCACTTCTTCTAACTCTATATCTAGACATATAAGGCGTAGAGGTCATATATGTGCGGTCTAAATCATATGATGAGCTAGCTGGGTAACCGCTTAACGGGGTGTAACTTCGAAATGGTGCTATGGTGGTAGTGCAATATTTCTTATGAGAAGACCACAAGTTTCTGAGTTTTCTCATAAGTTCAGTATTCCTGCAAAGCAATTGTGTCTTTTCGACTCTGAAAGAAAATTGCGATGTGAATAATGTGGAACTAACTATGTCTTAAAGACTTGAAAATAATAAAAGATGATTCTGAGTAGATTTATACGTATATGCGTATAATTATGATGAAATGAATACAAGAACAGTTGAAGCAAGTTAAATTTATTAAACTCAATACAATATTGCCATCATTGCCCATTAAACACGAAGTTAACACATTTAATTGCATACCTATTTAACATAACGTAACAGTAACACAAGAAGATAATTTAACAATGAATAAAATAAAATTACAATTTCATGAAGCAATAACAAAGAACAACAAATAGCTAAGCTAAGCATGTTCACAACATCGAAATTCTACTTGCACACTTGATACACAACAACATAGTAGTATATTATTTTAATTCATTGGACGTTAAGGATAAAAATTTAAGAATAAAAACTTATACGAGATAAATACTATTAAGTTTAACAACATTGACTTTGATGAAGACCTAAAAAGCCACAAGCAAATGAAAAATGTATATCACATTCAAGATCTACAATAGACAAAGCGTAAAATTAATTCTCCAATTTCGTCTTTTCATCTTTTCAAAATACAAATTTTGTTTTATTATATAATTTTTCCAAAAATTCTACACACACTTTTTGAATTAGATAAAATATTTATATTTCAATTTAAACTTAATTATTTTCCTTTGTACTTTCACAATCATGTTGATTCGTGTCATTAGACTCTTCATATTCATCTACATTTGTATGTTCTACGTTTGTACTTGATTCAATGTTATCACCATCTGAATTACTTTCATTTAAATGTGAACCAGCTGAGATGTTTATTTGTACATTTGTATCTGAAACTTCATTATTTATTATTTTATCTTCAGCCACTTCTTCTTTTTTTGTTGTTATATCCGGTTCTTTATTTTCAGATTCTACAGTGTTTTTGGTAATTTCTTCCATTGGTCCTACATTTAATATATCTGTATTACCATCGTATACTTCTACTGATTCCTTTAAAACACGAATGTTACTATCTGTAACTTCCATACTAATGCTACTGTTAACACCTTTACTATCAGGGCGTATTTCCTCAACTGGTGTTTCACGTTTCTTTCGATCTCTCTTCTTTGGTTTCGGTATAAGTTTCACGCTAATATCAACTTTGATTGGCTCCTTTTTCTCCCGTAAAAAGGGCTGTTGAATCATTAGCGGTAAATTATAGATTCTTTCTCCATGTGTGTTCGTGAGATCCTGATTTGTCGTTAACGGTCCAACAACAATTGGGTAGTTATTCGACGAATCGGACTCTTTTACGCGGCGCTTGGAACGGTTCGCTATTGGTTGGTCTCCTGAGCTTGATCGATCGCGCTGTGTTCTGATTGGTTCGTCTACTCGGCTGCGTCTCTGCGCTCTGCCTGCCGCCAATAAAAACACAGCACGACGTTAGGAAATTTCAATCGGACATGAGGAGCGAACGTTAAATTAAATCAGCATATCAATCTCAACGTTAGCTCCCAAGGAATCGATAATTTGAATTAAAATAACAAATAGACAGGACATTTTAAGAATATTAAATTTTAAATTTGAACACTTAAATGGGTAATGATCGCAATTTGTTTCAAAAGAAATGAGTGCAATTATAATAGATATTAAGATTTTTTCATGCAGAGAAATTTGAAAAGTTTTCGTACTTATGTCTACGATTTGCGTCGTCAAGCTTGTCTGTAAGCAAACGACATTCGTTGGTGAGTTTCTCCATCAGACTGTTTTGAGATTGTATCATGGACTCCAACCCAGCCACCGTTTTAGCTGTGGAACCAAATTTACTTCCTATAGATAATTCTAACTGTAAACGTGCTAGGCACTTAGTCTAGTATTTGTATGTACAAATTAAAGACGCCTATGTTATCACTCCTAATATTCTCCAATTATTTTTAATATCTACAAGATGATGTTACTAATAAACAATCTGATGAATAAACTATTGAAGTTTTAAACCAATTGTAAAGCCCTTTCATAATTACTATCAGCTATCAACATGCATGCTTTATAAATGAAAGGGTAAAATATAAATGTTTTGAAGCTGTTTAAACTATAGAGATTATAATGGATTCATTCAAAACATCAATAGTTTACCCATGAGATGAAAAGACGTACATCAAGGACAGCACAGTTACGTAGATACGGGAAACAAAATATTTATAATGTGTTTATATTGATAACATACCGTGTTTATTTTCAATGGACTCAAGCGCAGAAGAAATCTCTTTTTCCTTCTTATTCTTCTCCGGTGATATTGGAGTTAATGTTTTCATGTTGATCTGTGAATCAAAATAATTTTTTTTTATATTTTTCTTCTATATTTAAAAAGTATTTGGTATTTTGTAAGTAACAGTAAAGGATCAAGAACGGAGCCTTGTGGAACTCCCACCTATTTATAATACAATTTACATAAATTTTAATTATAGTTTAATATTAAAGATCTCATTATAGTGAAATTATAGGTGTACCTCTTTCTCCAAGTTAGATATTTGCTCCGATAGACGTAGATTTTCACGTCGAGAATGAACGAGATCAGCGTCAGACCTATCCAAACGCTGACGCAAAGAATGTATCTACGAAAACAAAAATGTACCATTATAATCGATCAATTTTTATAATTAATAATATTAATTCAACCTTTTAAACATAATATAATATTTAAATCTCTAAATGATAATTTTTTTTCCCCAATTTTAAGAAACACAAAAAATGTATCTTGCTCTTTTAAAACAATTAATTGAATTGCTGGACCAATTACAGTATTTTGAAAACATTTTTTTTATCATCACAGTGATTTTTAAGTTATTTACAATTATGTATAACTTAATAAAATTACTAACTTACTTCAGAATTAAGACGATTGGATTCATGCTTCGCCTGTCTCTGATTCCTCTCAATTGTTAGACGAGCACTCGCTAATTCTTCTTCCAGAGATGCTTTTTCAGCATAAGCTTGAGCCAAATCTGCTTGAAGTGATGCTGAAAGATAAACATTTAATGCAAAATGTTATTGGTTCAATTCTGTAATTATGTTATGTAAAATATTTGCATTAATTTGATTCTTACCTGTTTTATTCTTGAGTTCCATTTTAAGTTCTTCAATAGCGGCATTCTTCATGGATATTTCGCGTTTGAGCTCGCTCTCTTCACGTCGTTGGCGTTCCAGATCGAGCTGAATATAATGTTCTTTAAGTTAATTAATGTAATAATAATTAATGTAACACGAAAAATAAATGATTCAGATTTCAGAATATCAAGTAGCTTTGAAGACAATATAGGAAAAGGACTGTCTAGACAGGATATATGTGTATAACAAGATACAGTTTCGCAGCTTAACTACCACCTTAAGTAATCAATGCTTTCGATGAAAAAGTAATAGGTTGTAGTTTTTATTCAGGGATTTTAGTCGCCAAAGTGCGCAGAACGTTACCGCTGCTCGGCGCCGTTGCCGCGCTGCATACACACGGGGCTCACCTGCAGCTTGGCGACATTGTCGCTCTGCGCGGCGAGCTCGTGGCGCAGCTCGTCGAAGTGCTGCGTGTAGCGCTGCTCCGCCGCGCTCCGCTCGTGCAGCGCGCGACGGGATGTTTCGCTCGATAGCGAGCGTACCTTGCTGCGCTCGTTTGATAGCTCGTCCTTTAATGTTTTATACATTTCATTATACTGTTTCTCAAACACGTTCCAGCAAATTGTGAAGAAGTTTTCTATTTTATTTTATTTACAATCGCATCACATCTTTCAATTGAAGCTTTTACGATCCCATTCCATACTATTCCATCATATCCACCATCCATATCAACCTACATCATACATCCATACAACCCACCTATACCTAACAGTGTATCTACATTATCGACATAACCAATTACTTTTAGACGACGTATTTCTGCCTCCAAATTGTTCCTCTCCTCTCTGAGTTGGTTCTCGATAGCCTCAGAGCCGCGCTTGTACCGACCGTCGACGTCACTGTCTCGTTGTTCCAAGCTCAGTTTGAGCTTTGATATTTGATTCTCAAGTGCATTTTTATCTCTGAAAAGTATTAATTTATTATACTGTATAAAACCCGTGTTAGATTTTATTCAAAGCTGTCTAAATTATTTACAATATTAGTAAAGACAAGTAATTTGAAATCATGTAGTAAAATATAAGGAATATTCTATTATTATATTTTTTTTGGTCGTACCTTTGCAAATTGTCAATTTGCCTCTTGAAGCCATCTAAGCAGGTAGAGTCAACAAGTCCATTTGCCAATTTTCGTTTGTTTTCATTATTTTCTTCCTAATAAATAAAAAAAACCTTTAACGTGCCAGACGCCAGAAATCTATATTCCAAGGGCCATGAAGTTTTAATTATATTAATAGTTCCGACTGTAAATTACCTGAACCTTCTTCAGGTCTATCTTGGACTGAGTCAACTGAGCTTCCAACTCAGCAATTCTCGACTCAAATACGATGTTTGGACCTTCCAGTTTGGTGGAACGGCTTCTTGGTCTACGATTTTTATGTGGCGTGCCCTGAGAAATAATTTAAAACAAATTATCAAGTTTTCTTTGTAACCCGGTTGCTTAGATGTACGGTTTCTTCCACAGGTTTCTTCGTATAAAGTGAATGCTTTAATTTCGTAAGTATTGTAGGTAATAAAGAATTAGGAAAGAAATTAGAAAAGACTTTGTTTTAATTCCCTTTTGTCGGCAAGTAACTTAGCAAGCTTTTGGCGTAGCTCGCGTAAGTGAGCATAAGTTCGCTCATTAAGTGTTAGTTTGTTTCCTCCACTACGCTAAAACGTTGCCAACGTGCGTGTCAGCAAGTATACCAGTATAAAACCACTTTTTTTTAGTTTCAACCAGTTGCACAGACAAACAATATAGTATATACCTTATTATCGCTATCCAAGCCAGTGCTATCCCCAACGTCGTCCAAATCGTCTGTCTCAGAGCCATTGTAAGTATGGAACATTCGAGTAATCATTTTGTTCTTTTGGGCTTCGTGGAGGTTTTCATTTTCGGATATAACTTCTTTCACTTTACCGAGGAGATTGTTGAGTTCTTCCTGTTAATGTGGATATTTCTTGTGAATATTAGAAGAATACAAATTGAGGAGTTTGTTTTCGTTCTGAGATTAATAACATTATGGTTTTCACGGTACCTTTATTTTCTACTACAATATAAGTACATAATTTATCTGTGGATAAATTTTATCCGTGAATTCAACAAAAAGTTAACGATATAATGAAATCTTAATTCTTCACCTAGGATATAATAGAGCGACTGATACAAAAATTATTTACATAAACCTAGAGCTCGTAAAATTAGTATTCGATATATTCAAAAAGAACCTACTTACTTGGCAAATAATTTTAAGGAATTGAAATTATTTGAATTCAAACACACAATTTTATTAAATACAAATACGTAAATTTAAACTCATTTAAAAACAAAACTCACTCTACAATACTGGCTCTCGCGTTCCAACTGCTCAATGTATTCTTCTTGCTTCTGAATGAAGTTGACGACATCTGGGTTGGTTCCACCCGTGAGGTCAGATGTATTGTTAGGTGGTGGGACTGAAATAATGTTATTCTTAGGACATTTGAAACTAGGCTGGATTGTAAAGTGATAAGAATGGTATTACGAAGAGAATTTTAAATTGTAATAAATAAATAAATATTTAAGGACATTTTTCACACACGGCACGATCTGATTCCATACTAAGCTTTCGCTTGTGTTATGGAAACCAGATGGCTGATAAACATACATATATAATTGTAAATATATATACTTATAGATAATTAACATGCAGACACGGAGCAAACATCGATGTTCATCACACAAATATTTGCCCCGGGTGGGAATCGAACCAACGACCTCTGGCTTGGAAGGCAGGGTCACTACCAACCAAGCCAACCGGTCAGTCGAATATATTAGCGAAGTTTTTGGCGTATTATCAAACGACGGATTTTTTAAATTTGGCGCGCTATAGAAAAATAACATAAGTAATAGCTTTACCGCTAATTCAATGAGATAACTAAAGTAATTTGTTAGTATCTATCTTATCTTTTGTTATGGACTAACGCTTGCACTACTTCACATTATTTATATTAGATAGGTAGTATTTAGTAATCTGTGATATTAGTTGTAGTTGAAGTTGTTTGGCCCAAATCCATAAAATGCCTGTGTCAATCTAGCGAGTCAAAAAATTATGTATGAAGATGACTAGGAATTATACAAAATACTATGAGCTCCCATTAACCATATAATATTATGATAATCCATACTAATATTATAAATGCGAAAGTAACTCTGTCTGTCTGTCTGTTACTCAATCACGCCTAAACTACTGAACCAATTTGCATGAAATTTGGTATGGAGATATTTTGATACCCGAGAAAGGACATAGGCTACCTTTTATTGCGAAATATGTACCACGGGCGAAGCCGGGGCGGACCTCTAGTTTCTAATAAATATTACCATTGCTAGCTGGAATCGGTGGCGTATAGTTATTTAGGCTGTCCGCATACAGAGTGGTATACTTCGCAGTAAGACGCGGTCGAGGCTTGTACTCCGCGAGGTTGAAAGGGTACTTCTTATCGATGTCTGCGTCAGAATCGTCGAGATTCTTGAGAGATGGAGAACCGCCATAGCTACGGACCTGTAGGAATGGGGAATAAACATATTTTTTATTATTATATTCACTAAGTAATATTATTCAGAAGAAATTAGTGTTGTTTTTTAAATAGATAAATAATAAATTTAAAAGCTACTCGATCGATAGTAAAATATAAATATCCATTATAGACTACAAGCCCGCATAGGACAAAAATATGGGTCAAATGAA
>CAJQZN010010464.1:0-11653 GCA_907164685.1 Colias eurytheme | reverse complement strand
AATTATTAAAAAAAAATTATGAGGCGTGCACTTTTGGATTTTCCAAACTATATTTTTATCATGTTCACGAAGCATAATTATAACGAAATCGTATTAGAATAAATTGTATTTAAGATCCATTTGGATCATTTTTAATATTTAATCATGAAGAAATCTTAATAGTTATTATATTTGCTAGCACCCAGCGCTATTTCATTCAACACAAATTAAGCATAAATATCAAAGTTTAATAATGAATTGTTGTCATTATTTCTAATTCCATCACGAAATTTCAGCATTCTGTTTTGAATGATAAATAAGCACTTAGTGCTTTAATGATTTGGCAAATGCACTATATAAATGAAGCATTATTTAGTTATTTCCGTCATTAGCTCATAAATAACGGATTAATTGGACAAACCAATTGACGTAAGCGATACTGTTATATTTTGGCTTTCTCCGTTCATTTGTTTCGTATTTCCGAAATATATCTCGATTAATTATAACTATTGGAGTTTTGATGGAGTTGGGTTTAGAGCTTCAGGTTTTATTTACAATCTATTTGTATCTTTCTTCATTTATATTTATAGGTAGGGTACCTACATTAAAAGCTGAAAACATGGTGTGCTTCGTTGAACCTGCTTATCATATTATGAACTACTTTACATTTTTTTATTTAGCTAGGACAAGCTTTATTTATAGGGCATATAAATTTTCTACAGCATTTTTTTACAAATGATATTATTTAGTACGAACATTATATCAATTCTTGTGGTTTTCTGTCTTTAAATTTAGTTTCAAAGGATCGCAGTGATGCGTTAATTATGCGGCAATATAAAAGTTTAATTTTCCGTTTTTACGCGGAAGACGCTTCTCAAGGGTAAACACCGTATTTATAAATAAATCATGTTCGATACGAGTCCCGAATGTTCTAGAAGGCTCCGGAACAGCCACTTACGTGTCCTTTGCGGCACTAACGTCTGTTTTATGCCCGCTTGATGCAATCAAATCAAGCCGAAATGCCCTCACTCGGATTTATAGCTGGAGCATACTAGGTTAATCGTTTTTTCGATGGCCTCCTCCTCAAGAACGTCACTTCCCGTACTCACTTTATCACTCTTGTTCTCTCATTCGTGTCAATCTGTCCTATCACTAGCATTTTCGGCTGCTCCATCATTTTCGACTCTAAGCACACGTGCCGAAAATCGATTGCCGCTTGGCGCTGCACTAATGTCCACTTTTTTCTCATTTACAAATCTTTCATTTGCAATCGTTTTAGCATCTATTTCGAGTGGAATAAGGGCTATTTTTTTCAGAAGTCGTGAAATCGATATCTGGTTTGCGGCAACCAATTAAGACGACATCCATCATGCCCTGGTCTTTGATAGGCGATTGATTAAGTTGGCCCAATGACATTTTTTGGGAACGTTCAGAGAGATCGAAAATTGGCGAAATTAAGAATGATTTACTTTATTACGATTGACCCCATTTGAATCTTTAAGGGAGCTGTCAATTAATCAGATATCTAAATTTCCTTCGAATAAAATGAAAGAAACTGTAATCTGCTTACTTTTAATGAAATTATACTTTTAGTTTTCGTGCAACAGTTGTTATGAAAATTAACTTTACAGTTTTCATTGATAAAAATATTAAATAATTCCTAGTAATTTATTAAATAATAATAAATAATTTATTTATACGATATGTAGTTATAAGGATTCATATATTCATTATATTATTCAGTTAATAATAAATAATAATAGGTAATATAACCAAAGCTGTATAAATTATATCTTCTACGCAAAAATAAATAACTGACTCTATTTTATTTGCAAATAATATCAGAATTTTTAACAATGCTAATGAATGACTATAAATTGGAGAGATAATTTAAAATAACACCTATTTTGATTGGGATAAATTGGTTTTCCCGAAAATTGCGGTTTACATTTTTGAATTCTGTTAATAAAGGTGATAAGTTATTAATATTGAAATTTTATATTAATGAAATAAGTAATTATAAAATTTTGATTTGATTTAATATTTCAGAAAACAATCTAAATCATATATGACTACATATTATAGAAACGAAAAACATGGTATTGAACCGTTTCACTATATTTTTCATTCAATTAATTGAGCTACATTAACAACCCAATAACACCATATAAAGATGTTCCGTAATTAAACCATTAAATTTGCAGAATCACACCCGAACAATTAGAAGTCAAATTAAGAATCACAAGCGAGATTCCGCCTTAATTATCTTAAGACTGTTCAAACAAATTATCCGTCTTAAGACACGTCTTTGGAACGTGAATACATTTGGCTTAGCGCCTCACTAAGCCAAATGGCTCCACTAATATGAGTACCTTCCTTCACTGAACAATGCACATCTATCATTGTTAAACGCTTAATCTTGACGCTAATTCCTCTATGTACGGTACTGCGTCTAATTTCGTGTATCTGTGAAGTTATTGTGCTGAATGCAAAATTTTTGAATTAAAAAGGTATGTTCTTATGATACTAGAAGTGCGGAGACATTGTTCAAGCTACTTCTATAGATACAAATGGATAAATAAGTAGATACGTAAGGGTAAATACCCTACATATTTTCTTCCTATAGGTTATAACTAAAAGTTAAAATATAAATAATATTTTTTAAGCTATTGCATAGCTTCTATCGCGGGCCTTGAGCGCGGGGACCGAATCGAGAAATTCCGTAACGAAAAAACCTCACGCTCCCCACTCCGACGGGCGCGGAGGTGTGGCTTGAAGGCATGCTATGCAATAGCTTTATCGCGGCAGTCCCCGAGTGCCACATGTCTTTTTTTTACATCATAATTGATTTCTGGTTTAAAGTGTATAAAATAGTATGGTTACATGACATTTTCATTTTCTTCATACGAAATGGTTACAATTATACATATACCAAATACTACGTTATTATGATCGAATGGTGGATATACTTTAACCTACGCAACCTCAGCTAAACCCCTAATCCCATAAAGTTTCATAAAGTTGACGTACACTTTTATCTTCGAGATTCCTGTTAACAAAAATGTTACTTTACTTCTTATATTCACAGCTCAAAACTCACACGAAGAATTTTAAAGTTTTTTGAAGTGAAAACTTCTTTAGCGGCGTTGAGCACTTTTTCTGTAATGGGTAACTGGCGTCAGGACACGTGACCTGATCGAAAAAGCGTAAGACGGATACCATTCCAAAATATCAAACATGCTCAACGTTAATAATCAAGTTTTCACTTCTGCCGGCACTCCCGGAGTGCAACCCGTCTTTTTTTATACAGAAGATGACCTTAACGCTTTTAAGAGATCTCTACCAGACTATGCATCATTTAACAGAGCCATTGTCCTCATTTTACAATAACCACAAGTATTTTCAATGTTTTCATAGAGCCAAGATGAAAATAAGCCACAGGGACTCAATGGTTTATGATTGATCTGGCTGACCCCGTGATATTTACACACTAAATTTGTTCAGCCCTATTTGATTAACAAGACTCGTTGTCCAAAGCGTAGGCGGCATTGTAATTACTAAGGACACAATTTGGAATGTCTATATTAACGTGTAGGTTTAAAACTCTTTTTTTAATTGGAAACTCTTTTTTAAATTTTAATTGGAACACAGACCATCGATATAATTAAGTACGTAAAAAGTCTTTGCCACAGTAAATAAAAAGCTACGATCTATAAACCTATAAAGCTTTAAAGCTCAAATTAGATAAAATAACTTCCGGATTCAATTATTTTAATGAAGACCATTCATTCAGCTTATTTTACAAAAAATATCACGAAATTTTTTCCTGTGGATATTGGAAATTCATGAAAGGGCTGCTTAACTTAGATTAAAAAAGACCCCGCGCTATTGTTTCATAGCAGAATTTTCAACTTGTTATTTGGGATTTGATTGATATTAAAATGAAATGCGTACATTCGTCACAACATCACCATCGTTTATTTATTGTATTATTGAATGGTAGAAAAATAACTAAATTTTTATTTTTATTAACTTTAGCTTATTTGTATCGAACTTCAACGTCCTAGTGAAAACTACCACCTCTCTTTACAAGTATGTAGTAATATCTTAATTGTAAAATAAGTCGATTATTGTTAAATTTCACCGAATTTCGTCACGCTTATTGTATTACTAGCTGTGCTCCGCGGTTTCACCTGCATTGCTCCGTTCCTGTTAGTCTTAGCGTGATGACATATAAGCCTATAGCCTTCCTCGATAAATGGGCTATCTAACACCGAAAGAATTTTTCAAATCGGACCAGTAGTTCCTGAGATTAGCGCATTCAAACAAACAGACAAACAAACTCTTCAGCTTTATAATATTAGTATAGATCACAAGATAAATTGTAACATGTGTAATAAACACTAATTATCTCCATAATTATTATATCTATATCACTAGTTAAAACATATTAAAGGTAACCAATGAGATACCGACTAACTAGATGTAACTAATCGTAACACAGGGGTATGTAACACGTAGTAACATGGTAATTGCAACTCAATTACCATCGCCTACACTCAAGCATGGTTCGCAATGAAGAGGCGACTGCCCGTAAGGGCTGCTTAACATTTCAATGGTAATTGCCTGAGGACTGGTCATGTGGATCAAAATGTTACACTTGATTATTGGAAAGGATATTACATATAAGTAAAAAGGTACTTATATTATATATGCGAAATAACTCTGTCTGTTTTCTCGACAGAACCATTGAACGGATTTTGATAAAATTTGGAACATAGCCTCAACGTTGTGAGAAGACGGGCTACTTTCAAAGAAACAACGAAAAGAGTGAAGTGATGTGAATTTCTTGCAAGCAATATTATTGTCTCCAATTACTACTCTGAATTGTAACAGAATTGTATTGAAACATCTTCAATAATCATGAATAAAAAATCGTTTATTGCTCATATTATTATCACATTACATCAATAATTATACAGTCTATACATTACATAATATTGTTGTTGGATAGCCAAAAAGCAAAAGGTTGCTTCTCAGCTATTGTTGTCCAAAACAGCGCTATTTTTCAGACGCCCCTGGTAATCAATTTACAAGATACAATAAAATATTATAAGGGTTAATTAATAAAATTATAAACTAATTGCAAATCCTAGGTTGTCAAAACATTGTACACGCATCCTAATATTTCAAGGACACATAAAACATGCCATAAATAAATTATCCAATAATAGCATGAAATATTAATCTGTTATTACCTCGAAGGAGCAAGTTTACGGCCAAGCGCGATCACTCCGGATGGCAGATCGCTCCGTCGTTTATGATTAAACTTTTCCATTCCACTGGTTTGACGACCCGACATGGTCTCACCTTGAGTATAAAATGCTATAGAAACTTGCTATTATGTTTCTTATGATATTTTATCATACTTTGAGAGTGATTTTAAGGGGTTTGAATCAGTTGGTAGAAAATGAATTAATCTTAGTGAAGTAAGTTAGGTTCACTTGATTGTAATAATTTTCATGCAAGTAATGATATTAATTTGCTGTGTAGTATAATAATTAGATTAAGACTGTTATATTTAATAAATATAGAACCAACAAAATATGTAAAACGTATACCTACGTAGGATGTAGTTATATCGGTTCCGAAGATAGCTTTTAGGTAGAGATTTCTCAAAGAGTGACTGTACGAAAAATCAAGGCTTCTAGTTTTTTTTTAAACTTAATATTATGTAGGTTTTCGTACTTGAAAGTTTTATTATCGTACTTATCTTTGTTGATTTCTTTTAATTTGTTTTTGTTGAATCCTACATCAAGTATCGTAATGATCACATAAATATCAGTATTTGGAAACTGTACTAATAATAAAAATTTAAATTATTATAAAAATCTTATCGAAATTTTATCAGTAGGAGCTCTATTGTTAATAAATATTTATATATTTCTATACCGCCTCTGTATAAAAGCCTCGTTGACTGAAGAGATATTGGATTTTCAGATAGAATAGAATATTAAAGTTAAAAATAACATCCTATTTTAACCACATAGTAGGTATATTCATTCTAAAAAACTAGCAACGTTCGAATGCAAATATTTTAATAATTCTTCCGCTGTCGGCGATAAAGACCTTTTAAGCAATAAAATTGAATCGACAATAATTTGCTAACCTCCCTAATTATCGGCATATCAAAATAAACGGGATCTCGAGATGAACCTCATAAATTTGTGTTAAGATAGCCTCTTCACTCGTAATTAAGAGCGATAATAAACCGATCTCTCTCATAGTCAATTAACTTCTTTCCGAAGTAAAGTCTCGAAACTAATTTTAATATTGGACTTGTTATAATTTTGAAAATCTTGTTTATTTGAAGCTGAGTCGGTCGCTTTGGATTTTGTAATCGTAACATTACAGCGATTTAGTACTTACTTAGGGAAAATATACTATGTAGTAAATCGGTCTAGGTGTTTTTGAACACGAAAGTGAAATGAAAGAATTTGTACATTCGACATCAATCCTATCCTATCCTATCCTACTAATATTATAAATGCGAAAGTTTGTGAGGGTGTGTGTGTGTTTGTTACTCTTTCACGTAAATACTACTGAATTGATTACAATGAAATTTAGCACACATATAGAAGGTAACTTGGATCAACACATAGGAGAGGTTTTATCCCGGAAATCCCACGGAAACGGGAACTATGCGGGTTTTCCTTTGAAAACGCGGGCCAAGCTGCGGGCGGAAATCTAGTAAAATCATAATTGAAACATTCATAATTAACACTCATAATTCTATCGATTCCCTTATATTACTATTAATATTTTATTTTTTATTCATTTTAATTTGATTTTGATTTCTATAGAAGAAAATTTCGTTAATTTTAAAGTTGAGGAAAATGTATAAGGCTTTGAAATGAATATTCCTGAACGCAATTAGAGTTAAATTTTCAAAGTTATCATCAGAGACCAAGTCAGAGACTGATGAAAGTTTATTTATATCAGAAAGCAATCATTCCATTTTGATGTTACCCTGTCAAAATGAAAAGAATTGTTGATTCAATATTTTTTTGTTATTTTCGCTAATTAATTAATTCAAATCTTTAAAATCCTGCAAATACAGAGCCATAACATTCCTGTTTATAAATAAATTTAGATAAACATTTGTTAACTTTAATTATGTTTGTCCTGATCCTATTTTTATCTCTCCTACCCTTTATTTTTCCTTAATAATTTTAGAAATTGGAAAAAGCCACTGATTGTGAATTGGGAGCGTGGATAAAAGCTCGGTTAGAAATATACCAATGTTCCGCTTCCAAATACATGAAACCTTAAAAACGATAATAGATTCTGCTGAGTAAATTTGGATAGCAGTACTGCTTCCTTCATTGGAGTTTAATTAAAACAATCTATACAGCGAGCTGGGAACACTTAATTTACTTCTTTGTTTAAGCTCGAGACGCTTGATGCAAATCTTTGGATTTATATTGTGACTGAGATTGCGTAATCCTGAGTATATTTAGGTTAGGGTGTTTAATGGTTAGAATTTGAATTTTAACGAGTATTAGAGTACGTACAAAAAGCGTTAAACAGATCTTAGACAACAAGTATGTGAAATCTTGTCATTTGTTAGTATGATTTCATAAGGTTTTTGCAATGTATTTTAACTTCTATTTACGAGCCTTTCTTATAAATAAATATAATGCCATTTATTATAAAACATCTAACATAAAGTAACTTAATAAAGAGAGTCAAGAACTGTAAATTCCTGCCTGCAAATCTATTCTTCACCAAGTCCGTACCTCTCAGTTTTAGTATTTAAGCAAACAACTCAGCTATTTATGTAAACAAATGAATTTATTAAAGGTCCGTTTGCACTATCTTCCTCAGGTGCGTGCGACGTAGCGGGCGGCGCGGGTTCCGTGAACTCCCTGCCGGCGCTCGGCAACGCGCGACTGACGCCTTCCTTCGACGCGTCCACGCCACGGAACGTCACCGCGCTGGTCGGCAAGTCCGCCTACCTCAGCTGCCGAGTACGAAACCTCGGGAACAGAACGGTAAGTTTGTAGAACGTTGCGATTGTGAATATTCTATGAAGATTAACTTGAAACTTTCTGTTAACAGGTACTTTTTCATATCACTTCATTTAGTTTGAAGCGATACATTGGTTATTTACAAACACATTCCTCGCTACACATCCTCGTACATGAAAGGTGGAAAAGCACTCTTAAGCTTTTGTTTATTTTATATATGAAAGACAGTAAATCAATGTGTAGTCCGTAGAGTCATTTAACATCTGCAAAGTAATCACTATATTATTAAAATGGTAAGTTTTAAGCAAAATAGTCGACATAATATATAATCTCTGTAACACGTTACCTTTTAGACGATCCCGAGTCCCAACTGGACAAGCCACAGGCTCACAAATAAACGCGACGGAAACATGAATCAAAGAAATGTCCTTTGGGTATTGATACAATCTTATTTCACGGACGAAAGGTTCTTTGTACCTACAAAATTTCTATTGTAATATATTGACTTACAATTCTATCCTTTTACTATAATCACATGTTTCATGTTTTACTATCAAATGTATAACTAACAATATGGCGATTTAACAAAAAGTTACATTAAATAAATTACCTTATGATAGTTTGGTTTTGGTTGGTTTCATTTCAATCTGTACGCTCTTAACATTTGTCGTTCTGTTTACTTACACGAGTAAATGTTTATTTATAAAATAGTAAATTACAATCGGATTATTATTCAGTGAATAAGCACCTATTAGAGTCTGCTACATCGTGATTGTGACTTTTGCCAAATGTAAAAAATCTATTCAAGTCGCTTGAAACTCAAAATAAATTAAGTCTTTGAAATTCACAGATTCATTACCGTAATAGCTAGCATAACATATGGCTGCAAGTTCTCAGTCACTGCTGTGCCATAAACCAGAAACGCAATAAACGACTTGTACAATAGGTGACCCAGTTTCGACAAAAAATTGGCATGCGCCTGTTACTTTGCACAAGACTTTGGCAAACGTGGTTATAGCTCGATAGCTATTCCGTCGTATTAACAGTTTATGTTACGATATTTAAAATGAAGTCGAATTAAGATAATGAGATGGCAACTCAAGTTGTCGCGTGTTGGCGTTGTGTTGTTGTCGGGATTTATTGCGCATAGTGGTTGGGAGAGCTTTATCTCAAGATTGTACGCTCTAAATTGTTTACACTCCTCGCTGTGAATTATGAAGTTAAAGGCAAATATTCATTTAATGACAAGGAAATTGATGATGATGAAGACTTGATAGAGTAAATGATTTAGTGTGAGTATTATTTTCTTATAGCATATGAATTTAAATGTAAGTGCAAATTACGTTTTATTTTAAAACAAATTTAAATTTTCTCCAATTTACCTAAGGGTAAGGACATAGTGTGGTGGAGTACAATTTCAAGCGAAGAGTGGACCGGTATCTACTAGGGAAGCGCGTACCATCTTAGACCAAATCTCAGCTTTCCATCAGGCGAGATTGTGGTCAAGCGCTTCCTTATCTACAATAAAAAAGGTGGCCACTCACTCTACTATAAATTACTTTTATAAATAACAAATAAGCCTTTATATTTTCAAAGCTTTGCGTTTGTATGTATTCCATTATTATTATTCAATTTATACACGTAAAAAGAGACTATTTTACGAGTCTATAACAGTACTCAAATATAGTACACAGTTACTGCAATTAAAATATACAAAGCAACATATCCAGCACGTAGTTAAAATGATGTCGTATTTTTTAACGCAAAAGATTTGGGTTTGTTAAAATTTTTGTAGAACATAGTTCATTCAACCCGCTACCTCATTTTCATGCCAAAGAAGTATAAATCCAGCTGTATATAACATCGAAATAGAAGCTAAACCACAAACATGGGTTAGGTCTTAGATTTAATGACGTATGAAAACGTGTGTGATATATTTTCGAGAAGGAAACTGTACTATTTGCTTCCATCTTCATAAAAATATGTGAGATCTTTCTAGAATTTGGTTTATAAATCTTTTATTGTGATTGAATTATGTTTGAGCCTTATGCGCAATTTGCTTGTGTAATATTTAAATTATTTATAAAGGTATGAATTGGGCTATTTCGTAGCGGAATTCCATTAAAAATAGCTTGGCGTTTAAGCTGTGAGTATAATATTAAGGGAGTAATAATATTACAGTCTGCAAACCATACTTTGCATACAAAAATTGTACCTAGAATACATTCTTGTTACAATCACACCCTACTTATAACGCTACACGCTTTCATGACCACTTTCAAAAATGACGCTTCACACTTCATACATTCGCAATTTCAACACTAACAACAAACTAAAACCTCACTCAATCTCAAAACAAGGCAGGCAAACAGACTTGCCTTTCAGTCAGAACCCTTAGTCAAGTGCCATTACGCACAAGCCACCCCAATGGTCTCACGTCTGACAGATAGTCTGACGCCTGTCAGAGTGCAGCTTCAAAAACACATAATTATACATGATCGTGTTTCATCGCTTTGCGTGACAATTGTAAGAGCTTTGGAGATGTAGCCTAAATGCTTCCTCAAAAGCTGTTTTAGTAATGCTTTTAAGTGATTCATTGTGTTGGACATAGTTGATTTCGAGTTTTACTTGTGAGAATATAATTTCTACATATAGGTACTGATATGGAATACTGCGTGATGTTTGTTTGTTTTATTGTTATAAACATGTTATTATTAAAACACTGTTATTCATCATTAAATCTACAATCACGTCTTTGAAAATTATCAAAAAAATCTAAAATAAAAGAAACTAACTGACTAAACTTAATCTGAGTAAATCCAAAGACAAATTATCTTCCTTTATTTCGTATTAGAAATCTTGTTTGTTTATTTCAAACTTGGTACAACTTTCTAAGGATAAATATAGTTAGTTTCTATAGTTTATTTTGTTGTTGAAGTGACACAAAGTTAAATTAATATTCGTACAATTATTGAATTTGAACTCAAACAAAACTATAATTACGTGAAATTTACTCGAGTAAATAATAATCAAAGTCATGATAAGTTATAAATTATAGCAGATATTAATTAGCCGCAAACAAAACAACAGATAAAAGCTAGTAATTATATAGCTTCCTTGTTATATTGATACATACGAGGTGCTACGAGGCACGAAGCTACACACGACAATACTGTCACGTTTTAAAAAACCATTTCTTCGCTGGCATGAACATTGAACATACATCTGTAGTATGAAATACAGTCATCAAAACATCCATACTTTCTGATTTAAATATATCACAGTATATTTAGTCATGTTCTTTAAAATATCATCATTATAGTTAGTTTCAGCATGAACTTTATAAACATGTATTTATCCTAGTTGACGGAATATTAAAACGTTGGAAATGGTACACCGAAATTAATTTCCCAAATAATATTTGGAATATCTCATATTACGATGGTATGCAGGAATTTATCTTTGATATTTGCGAGGTAAATAAACGCTGTTATAGCTTTACGAGGTTTAAATCATAGTTTACTAGTATTTTAAATACATTCAACTATTTTTTATACCAAACAAGAACACCCGTGAAGTAAACAAAATGTAACAAAATATCAAAATATCTCTATACCAAATTTCATGCAAATTGGTTCAGTAGT